>JALIZH010017615.1:0-14306 GCA_030522465.1 Rhipicephalus appendiculatus
GTTAGCTTGGCTTTAATTAGCGTACCCTTGAATAACGTCGTGATAGTTACCATGGCCCTAATTAGGTCGGTATTAGCTTTACACGGCTTCATTAGCATGGTCTTAGTAATGCATGGCCTAATAGCTCCGTCTTAGCATGACCTGGCTTAATTATCGTGGTCATAGCTACTCTTGAATTATTTAGCTAGGTATACCGCCCAGCCAATCAGCTAATCAGCGGGGCGCACGTGCTAGGGCGAGCGAGCACACGATGGAGATCGTGTGCTCGCCCCCTCCCCACGCAAGTGCGCCCCGGCCAGGCAACATGCTAGAATGTATACAGGCCGACCATGACGACTACACATGTGGCCCTCGGCAGTTAGCTCCGGCCGCGGTGTTGTAAGGCGCTCGGCCGGAACTATTGCCAAAGGCTACGGTGCTGATCTCTTTAAAGGATACCGAGTGCAGACACTAAACTCTTGAAAATGCACGTAAACGGCCCGTACCTCTAACAAATTTCGTTAGTAAAAGTTTCTGACACTTTTCTTGCATGGGTGCACTTCTGCATTCAGTGGAACGACAAAGAAATGAAGAACATGCCTCCGGTTTGAAAGCACCGCCCAACTTTTTCAACCGCCCTTTACTCGACGCCGTGTTCCATCCTAACCAATGGAACGCAGCGCACTGATGGATGGATTTGACCTTTTCATACTGTTAGTTCGTTCAAAAGGGGTTTATATCACTTTGGCTACTCCATTTCTATAAGTTCTGCAGCAAAAAAAGGAAAAAAAATGGTTACCCAAAATAAAAAATTCACCACTCTCGTGCAGCTCGTTTCGCTCTATTGAATGTTACAGATAAATAAATGGGCAGGTTACTGTTACTTACCTTACACATCTGAAGATTCTTCTGCAGTAATAAAGCGGTAGAAAGAGCGTATCCACAAACAAGTAAATAGTAACAATTCTCGCTGCAAATGCCTCTAGGGCCGCTTGCTTCATCGCTGTGGTTTAGGCTGTGAGTGGTATACATCGTGAGCGCGGCGAAATTGAATGCGAGACATCGTAGCCACGTGATGATATAATCTTTAGTTCCTCTTGCATGTGCGCATAGTCTGTGTGATAGATTAATCGTGCTGCTAGCTGGCTTTTCGGCTTGCGCACTGGCCCTCAGCAATAGCAAACGTGGTGGGCGGACTCGATCTTCGAGTCTGTCAATAAAACTGGTTGACACGTGAACTGGAGTACAAACTAGTTGATTCTGAGAAGGCCTCAGTTCAACTCGTGACTGTCGTAGTGCCGGTGTGACTGTCAAGCCTTTCATGCGGTGGACGCTAAGCAGCAGCTTCTTTGCATATAAAATCATTTGGTCAGCTTGCACTAATTGTTCAATGCCGGAGCAATCAGAGGAGCATGCGCTAACCAAGCTTCTTCCAGCTTTTTACGTGACGTCTTCTTATACTGCTCGGTCGGCTTCGAAGTTAAGACCACGTCAGTGCGGCCTCAGGTTTGATTAGATTAATTAGGTAGGTCTTCATTAACATAATATTTAATAGTTCTGTCCCTGCTCAGGTACAATTAGCAAGGCCTTAACTAGTATGGAGCTAATGAGCATAATCCTAACTAGCACGATTAAATTAGCGTGATCTTAGTCAGTACCATCTCCGTCGCAAGATTGCTTTGTTTTGTCTGCTTCACAAACATGTCCATTCCGACAAGCCGTGCATATTACCCCTCGAAACGCCCACACTCAGGTCATTAAGATTACATAATCGTCTTAACTTCGACGCATTTTTGATAAAAATACCGCGTTCAATTTATCAGCTGTACCTCGTGCCATATCTCACTGGAATGATCTTTCTGATCAAATTGTCTCGATAAGCGATCATAAAAGGTGCTCCGCTGCTGACCCGAAGGTCGTGGGTTCGATCCTGGCCGCAGCAGTCCCGCTTCGGTGGAGGTGAAACGGTAGAGGCCCGTGTACTGTGCGATGTCAGTGCACGTTAAAGAACACCAGATGGTCAAAATTTCCGGAGCCCTCCACTACGCCGTCTCTCATAATCATATCGTGGTTTTGGGGGTGTAAAACCCCAGATATTAGTAACATTCGAATAATGGGTTAAACTACAACGGCCACACAGGCGACTGTAGAAATGGGACCCGGAAATTAAGTTGCGCACGCCTCACAAAAAAAGAAAAACATCACATGTATGCCTCACCGGATTCGTCTTCGTGTGGGCTTCAGAAGATGTTATGCCCTCATGATCGGCTGCAGATACACCGGTTCCGATTGTAATTCATGTCAGTTACAAAAATATTTGAACAATATACTTGTGCCTGACCAGCATACGCACGAAATTTCAAAACTGATTTCCTCAATTAGATGAGTTCATAGCAGACCTTTAACGAATGAGTTGGTGTGGGGTCTTTGACCTGACGCCAACAATGTAACTGCGGTTATAGGAGCTGTCGCAGCCTTCCCGCGAGCCACTGGACCTGATGCACGTCTTTAGATTTGCGCTAGCGTAACAGGACTGCATACACTCACCTACCTAACTTGCCATCGAAATTCATTACCTGTTTGTTTCTTTCCGTTCCCCAGTGTAGAGCCGCAGGCCACAGAAAAGTTTAGCTCAAGCCGCCCTCCCTGAGTATCTGCAAGAAGATTAACAAATTATCCTGTGCACTTTGGCGGCATGCACTTACTAGCATACAAAAATCCCATTCAAAGTGACTGCCAACGAATTGGCGGTGATAATTATAGACGCAATCGCAAACTACTCTGTATTGTAAGACAAAGTTTAGAGCCTCAGCAACGGCACGTTACTAAAGGCGGGTGATTGAAGAACTGAATATTTTGCAAAATAGTATACGGCATGAAATAAAAATGTTTCATTGTTGTCAAAAACAGCACAGGTTTTTATCTTGCTCTGTTTCACGTATCCTGTTCGGCGAGCAGAAAGCAAACGTACGCAATCTTTGATCTTCCTCCTCCTGATAGTCTGTAAACTTAGCGTTTGCTGCAAATCTCTAGACCTGAAATTTAGAAGAAAGCACCGATAAAATAAAGCAGCTGAAAAGTGCACTTTCACAGCAGTTGCCCGAGAGCTGAAACAGCTGGTCCTGGCCGACCAGCTTTGGGCCATCCGGGAAGCCGAAGATGCCACCCGGGTCCAAGGACTTCGAGCCGTCACCTGAGACATCTCCACCGCCATTGTCATCGATGGAGGATGGGACGGGACAGGAGTTAATCCCCTCTTTCCTCCATCTCACCGGAATGAAAACCATATAGATTAATCTTACACTTACCTAGAGGGAAAACTGTCGCTGCGAGTTGTACGCGTGGAAATGCAAGGATATGTTAGATTCGGACTTGGCTCGGTTTGGCATCGTTCACAAAGAGTCTGGACACCCCGAAGACACGTCTGGCTTCAACGCGTTCTTTGCATTAAAAAAAGTCACAGTTTCGCCACAAGGCGAAGCAATGAATGCGATAGCAGCAAATTGGAATGTCAAGCGACGAATGGCAAGCAGGTCGAAACGTGCAGCGCGCTGCTCACGCACACATGACGCACGAAAACAACACGCACCAGACGAGAGAGAACTAACAACATTCACAGCTCGACACTTAACGCACTGCTCAAACAAAAACGACGCACGAAACGTATTCACAGGTACAGACGAGCGCGAACTATCAAGTGTCACAGTTGTTACTTCGCTGTGCTTGGAAAGCGTGTTCTTTTCGCAAACGGGGGGACTGCCGCGAGCGAAGTGACCTTCGGGCGCTCGGTGACTACAACGCAATCGTTCCGGCGAACGCCCAATTCTCCCCCCCCCCCGCCATCCCCCCGAGAGATAAGCGCACGCAAGGGCGTCTACCCCCCACGGAGCAAAGTGCGCAAGACAGCGTGAGGGAGATGAGTGCATGCGCGCGGGCGTCGCGACGAGCGGAGCGGGCACCGAGCTAAGTTCCGCCGAGCGCGGCCTTTGCGCCATCTCGCTGGTAATGCTGAAAACACGCTGAAAACTCGCTGTGTATAAATAGCTCGCCGTTTGAACGTTGAAGGACGTGCGCTTTCGTGGCTCAGCGGTTAGCGCCGCGCGCTGCAGAGCGAGAGGTCCCTCGTTCGATGCCGCCCGTCGGAAGCATTTTTCTGAATTATTTTTCTTTGTGGCTTTTATAAATATATAGATAGATATACATATACGGGGCATGACGGCGGCGGCGACGCCGACACCGAAAACCAGCCGAGAGTGTCCATATAATTGCTATCGCAATAAAAGGGTTGATTTCTTAATGAAGGAGCACGTAGTAAGCTATTCCTTTTTTATCATTGCACAAAAACGAATTTTATTTAGCTTTGCAAACCTGTGCGTTGATGTACAATTTAACAAAGCGTAAAAAGTAACGAACAGCCGCTAAACGTGGAAGGCAGACGACAAGGCCAGCGTTCACTGTGCAACTGCTTGTCATCTGTTTTTTTATTTCATTGTTGGGCTATGCCGTTAAGATGAGTGGACATTTATTCCAAAATATAATACGCGTGAATAAGACCCGTTTATAAAAGTTTTGTTTTGAGAAGTTCTGCTTGCGCAGTCGTATCAGCTTTTTAGCCGAAGCCTCGCTCAACACCAGCCAACACAAACCTCGCAGACACATATAACGTCATTCCCAACGCGGCAACGGCGCCCCTTAAGAAATTCGCATAGACGGTGGCGCCAGATTTTCCTCGAGGTATTATTGCGAGAAACTATGTGATAAAAACTGCCTGACCAGTTTTATTATAGTTAATTCATTCATTCATTCATTCATTCATTCATTCATTCATTCATTCATTCAGTGCTTGAAAATAATTTCTTAGGCGTAGTAAAAGCTCCTTAATGTGAACAGACGTGATGTATGATAATTTGTCAGGTACCCGAATGGAAAGCTTACTTTCTCAGCGTGACAGCGACTAGCTATATATATCTCCAACGAGTTTCTGGTAATTCCTCAGTTCTACATCTCCATAAACCTGTGTCACGTGGTTGTGACAGTGGAGATAAGCAATCGCAGTGGCTAAAGGACGAAATTGTTCATTGGGCGAACTTGTGCTCACAGAAGGAATGACACTCAAAGTGCAACGATATCGGCGCACACAGTCGCCAATCGTCGAATAATCTGATCAGGGGTGCTATGCAGGATGGCCCGAGCTTCTCGGGCACACGAGTTTGCTCCGAGCTCGCACTGCGGCGGTCATGGCACAAAGACAGCGGAGTGCGTGATAGCAGCATTGACAAAAACGGCTACATGAACGAGCGTGGCGTCGAAAACGCATGTGGGGCATCTGCGGCGGTAATCAAAGAAACACCGCGTGCGAACACATCAGCGCCGCCACTCAGTCCACATTTCAACAGTGCAGCGACGTCGGCGTGATTGTCGCGCTATCTTTTTGCCAACTCAGCATTGCGCCTCCCACAGGCGTGTTCTGGGCGGTCTTCCACTTTCGGACATGTTCTTTCGTTCCACCCGCAGCATGGAAATTTCCACTCTCGAAGGCAACAAGGGTGCACACGATACACTCTCGTGCAGCTCGTTTCGCTTCTATCAAATATTGCGGATAAATATACGGACAGGTTGTCACCAGGGGCGCTCGCATCATTGCGGCAACGCGGCTGTGAGTGGTAGGTCGTGAGCGCGGTGAAATTGAATGCGAGACATCGCAGCCACGTGATGATATAACTTTTATTTCTTCGTGCGTGCGTGGACAGTCTGCGCGATAAAGCTGATAGATGAATCATGCAGCTCGCTGGCGTTGCGGTGTGAGCACTGCTCCTTGGAAAGCGCAAACGCGGTGGGTGGACCTGATCTTCGCCGCGGGCGTCTGTCAATCAAACTGATTGACGCGTGAACTCGGGTACAAACTCGTTGATTCTGAGAAGGCCCCAGTTCAACTCGTGACTGTCATGGTGCCGGTGTGACTGTCCAATGTTTCATGCGGTGGACGCTAAGCAGCAGCTTCTTTGCATATAAAATAATTTGGTCAGCCTTTACTACTTGTGCAAGGCTGGAGCCATAGAGGAGCTTGTGATCACCTAGCTTCTTCCAGCGTTTTAAGTCGGTCGTCTACTCAGTCTGCTCGGTACACGTTTCGAAGTAAAGAACGCATCAGCTCCTTCTTAATTTTGATTATACTTATTAGGCAGGACTTAATTACCAAAATATTGAACAATTCTGTCTTGATTGGTAAGGTTTTAATTAAACCGACAATAATTACCTCGGGTGCAATTAGCATGATCTTGATTAGTATGCAGCTAATTAACATAAACCTAATTCGCATGATTTTGATTAGCATCATATTATCAAGGTCTAATTAGGATGATTTTATTTAGCGTGCTTATAATTAACGTCGCGTTAATTAGCCTGGTTTAGTTAGCACGGTCATATATCTTTACATGGCTTCATTAGCATGGTCTTAGTAAGGTATGGCTTCATTAGCTCGATCTTAGCATGCCTTGGCTTAATTAGCTTTTTCATAGCATCTCTTGACTTATTTAGCTAGGTGTACCACCCAGCCACTTAGCTAATCAGCCCGGCGCACGTCCTCGGGCAGCGAGCACACCATGAAGGGATGAAGAGGGCGCGCGAGTCGAGCAACGCGCAAGAATGTGCAGGCTGACCATGATGATTGTACACGTGGCCTCGGGTTTAGCTACGGTCGCGATATTGTAAGGTGCTCGGCCGGAAGTAATCTCAGAGGCCACCGTGCTAATTATTCTAAAGGATACTTAGTACAGACATTAAAAGCTTCAAAACAAATTTAAACAGCCCCCTGCATTAAAAAAATATCATCAGTAAACATTTCTGGCACTTTTATTGCAATGGTGCACTTCTGCACTCAGTGGAACGACAAACAAATGAAAGAAGATGCCTCTGGTTTGAAAACACCTCCCCATTTTGTCGACCGTCCTTGACGTGACGCCGCGTTCGATCGTAACCAATGGAATGCAGCGCGCGCTGAAGGGTGGATCTGACCTTTTCGTACTGTTGGCTCGTTCAGAAGACGGTGTCGCCAGAGCTCGGAAAGATCCCGAGTTTCGCCAAGCTCGGGCCATCCTGCATAGCGCCCCAGCAATACAAACCCGTCGGCATTTATACACGTAGCTTCGAAGATTACGGCGTTATTGTTGGTGGCAGGTTTAGTTCCACAGTAAACACTATTCGCGTTGGGCGCACAATCGTAAGGCGAGATTCTAAAACAATCCAGAAATATCCCAGAAATATGGGCGCGGTTCGCGCAAGGCAGTGGTTACGTGTGTAATGGGCTGGTTACATGAAAAAAAAAATGGACACTTTGTAAATTCCAAAGTGTGTTCGGCGAACGCCTGTGCCCATTGAGACGGGGTTGGTCAGAATGGAACGCGATGCGCGCGTCTGCCTTCTTGCATGATTCCACACGCTGGGCATTGCGACACTACGCAAGCAAAGAGCGAGCGCTGTAGAGTCCGACGCGACAGGCGCACGTAGGCACGCCCCGGCGGCCACCTGCACCGTGCGAGGGCACGGACGGACGTACGGACGGATGCACAGACAGACGGACGGATGGATGGAGAGACGGATGGACGGACCAAGGGACGTGAGCATGAGACATTAAAGGCTTTCGCCTTAATAGAAAAAGAAGCACGCGGGACAATCCATGAAATTCAATTCAATTCAGCGATCCCGTCCACGTTCTCGCATTTCGGTGGAGGAGAAGCGCTTAAGGTTCGTATAATCCGCGATGTCAGTGATTGTTAAAAAACCATGGGTGGCCTAAATTACAGGGAGCCATTCACTACAGCATGCCTCATTAGCATATCTTGGTTTTCACATCTAAACGCCCAATATTCTTTATTACAAGAATTTAATCGAATCAGCTGCCCCTAGATGGAGAAACATTGCAGCTCTGATAAGCAGATATATCATTCGACATATCTGTCCTCATGTGGATGGATTCTGCTAGACAAGTGTCAATATATGTAGCGTCTTCACAAGCATTGTCTCACAATGAAAGGGTTGTTTAAAGAGCATTACTCTAGTTCGAAGCACATGTTAGAAGATATTGCGCCATGAAATGAAGCATCACTTCGTGCACAAGACTCGACTGAACAAAGCACCTTCAATCGTTTACCCTGGGTATTCATACTTTTGTGAAAGAACTATTAGTGCTCATCAGCATGCAGAGTACTGTTCGGTATGTCAACGTGCGTGCTTGGCAAGTTCTCCACCAGGGACCAACATATGTAGAAATGCATCCTTGTAATAAGCACACTCGAACTACCGTGGGTAATGTTGGGCCCCCAATGTTTCCTCGTGATGTCAAAACCTTTTCTTTTAGCCCATCATTGCCCCATATAACTATTTAGAAGCATGACGAAATTGTCCTAAGCGTATCCCTAAGAATTTCACACTGATTGATGAAAACGAAGATACTCTCCGTAGATTATTGGAAGTCAGTCCATTTTGATATTCGAATTGTCACTTCACCGATATAAATTTCTTAACATCTATGCCTTCTTTGCAAACGGGAGGGAGGGAGGTCAGTGGACAGTCAAGTCACTGGTGCTTGGGGAAAACACGCCCGCAAGCTTGGGCGGCGAATCAGCACTGTGTATCCTTAGCCTCGGTGTTAGCAAACCTTAACATTTTTGAAGCATCTGCTTTAACAACACAATCTGAAGCGTTGGCAAATCCCGAAGTCCACGAGTGACAAACGAACAAAATGTAGCTCAAACGCAAACAGAAGTGACACCGAACAAGTATTGCATGCCACATTAAAAGCAAACATAGCATACAGAACTAATAATAATAATATCTGGGGTTTTACGCCCCAAAACCACGATATGATTATAAGAGACGCCGTAGTGGAGGGCTCCGGAAATTTTGACCATTTGGTGTTCTTTAACGTGCGCTGACATCGCACAGCACAGGGGCCTCTAGCATTTCGCCTCCACCGAAATGCGACCACCGCGGCCGGGATCGAACCCGCGACATTTGGGTCAGCAGCCGAGCACCTTAACTGCTACACCACCGTGGCGGACAGCATACAGAACTAAAAAAATCCGTATGCACAGCAAGGTTTTCCGTTACAATACGCGGACATAAAATATTTTATTTTCCCATAGTGCCCATTTGTCCATAATATTTGTTCAATGTAAGTGGCATACTGTGTGGTGCCCTTTGTATGCCGTTATGTGTAGGCGACAAATGAACGAGAAATCAAGTGCCGGATGCCTAAATGAATACGCTACAATATTTTCGTGTAAATTTGCGAAGTGTAAGAAGATGTCAGTCGCGCTGAGTTTAGCATTTTTATTTATGGTTAATAGTTTTGCAGATGAAAGTTTTGCCTGCTTTTATAACTGCATGCCTGCAAAATATGGGTCTCTGTATTCTATAAACAGGGTGTGCCGTTTTTCGCATTCATATCAGTCTGTGCAATATTGAAACCGCGATGTTTTCCCGTCTATATTGAGGGGTAATACAAGTAGAAAATTAACAAGGCATAGGATAAAGTTCTTTTAACATTAATATAAAAAACATGGCGACAGCGGCTTATCGCATCGGTACTTTTTCCTATGCAGATTTGGCAGGAAGCGGGGGCTATGTATTCAGTTGCTATTCCCACAGGTTATTCTGGACGAAACCGGACATACATACATTTGGTTCGTTTAGGTTCATTTCTTTGAGACCATTGATGTAACAGGTGAAAAAAGATGCATTAGGCAGTATTTAATCCCTATTGATGCCACCTATAAGCAGTGAAGAGTCGTCCGAATATATAAGGCGCTAACATTTATATAAACTCATATATTGCCATTCATGTAAAAAAAAAGCAAAAAAATATTTCCTGAATATAATTTTTTAGGAACTCTGGCCACAATAGGCGTCAGTTAGAATTTATGTTTGTTGAGTTGCGATCGAGAATATATATAGACTTGAATTGGGTGCAAAGCCATTCCCCTAATGCCGTAGCTTTCTAATTGATATGGCAGTATACTAACTGATTGACTCGGTCAAAGACTGTGCGGAAGCCTAAGATGTCTAATGTCATTTTCGAAATGTTTCAGATTCATGACCTTCGATAGCAGCCTTAATGGCTTGAAGTTCTCGACTTAGGATAAGTCAGCCTGGCTCTTCCTAGTGTAAAGTTTCATTATTTTAATTGACAACTGAACTCGTCTCATTACTATCACTAGAGTAGTTGCAGCATGAATACCTCCGTAGTAAACACGGTGGTAAATGAATCACTTCCTGATCAAGTTGTCATAGTTTTAGTTATTTATTTGATAAATCCTCAAAGCCAGAGGCAATCGAGAAGGCAGTGGTTAAAGTAAATGATATAAAAACAATGAGCAATAAATCAGCGAGAACATTTCAGTACAAGGGCTTCTGAATATACAGTTTTAGCTAGACTTAACAAAGTGATATAACGTGTTCCCAGGCAAGAGATAAAAATACACCAAGGTTACAAAAATGTACGTAGTAAGAAATCAAGGCCTGAATTACAGAATGCGTACTGGTTAGAGATCCAAAGAAAAAAAAACACGATCCGGCAACACAATATTATCTTAAGCTACTCGAAACAAATGATTGTCATGAATAGACACGATATCATCATGAAGGTGGATTCATTCAGTAGATGATCACAGAATAAATAACTGAAAGAAGGTTTTGTTGGGACAAGTTTTGAGACGAACCTTGTAACGAAGTGAAAAATGCTGAAAGAATTGTTCCAATCGCCAGTTTCTGAAAATTTTTTACCCATTATTCCGACCCGCTATATCGTACAGCACTGCTGCAACTCTGACCATTACTCGCAACGTGAACCTAAATCTTGTTAATTTATTACCTGTGGTTCAATCTCGATGTATTTCTTGTCATAGAAGGTGGTACAATGAAGCGGAACGTAAAATAATGTTTAACACACCGGTGTCAACTAAACCATTTATTTAATAAAAAAAATTACATTCTTAAAAATTATGTGCGAAAAAAGGGGGAACATACATTTCTTATATTCATTATGCGGCTTTTTCCATGACCAATGTTCCGCTTTATCGAAGCGTAAACGTAGCAATGCCTGCCGTGATGTCGAAGTTTTTCGTGTTCTAACGGGACATGACTTCGAAGTAGAAACCACACTTTGGTGGATAAGACGCATTGCGGACACACGTGTAAAGGCAGCTTTAGGCATAAAATACTTTGGTTGCTGATGTTTTCATCGTCAAAATGACGTGAAAATATTCAACCATTCATTCATACGACTTCCAGAAAAGCCTAATTTTGCTGTCAATTTGGGTAGCCAATTATAAAAAAATTCACAGCATATCCACGGAGCGAATGATGATGAGTGGGCGAAGCTCCGGAGGTTCATCGGTAAACCGTGAATCTTCCGTGAATTCTGCCCAGTACATCATCAACGACGTGAGATCGGGCGCGTTTATACTAAAGGGTCGATGAGAGTCATGGCGACTTGCAGCTCACTTTAATTTTACATGTACGCTGTGAATTTTTATTGTTTCATCACGCACAGGAGAAATCTCACACAGGCGCTACCTTGGAGGTCAAAAGCCAGTGCCTATATATACGGGGTGGTCAGTGAACGGTTGTGCAGCGCGAGCAGTCAGTTTTTTCAATCATGAAACTCGCTAGCAGACGGTGCCTGCGTCGGCGTCGCGAGGAGAGAGAGGGGGGGGGACCGTAGGAGAGAGGGGGAAGCGTAGGAGAGGAGAGGGTGAGGGCGCCCCTGAAATCGGAGAGCAGCTGCACCGCCAACGCCATCAAACTCGTTAGCAGACGCTGCCTGCGTCGACGTTGCTTCACGAAGAAAACGAGTTTCGAACTATTGCATATAGTTCTCTTCTGGCTAGCCTTTTATTATATGCGTGGAAAAAGTCATATCCGTCATGATGTAACTTTATTCAGTATACTTGAGGGAAGGTTTCTTTTTCGGTCGCACTAATGATGGTATGTTGCCGTAAACGAAGCGAATGATCCAGAGCTCAGCGCTCGCGATATGTGGTAGAGAGAGAGCCTATGGCGAATCAATTTGAAAATTCCGCACGTCTTCAGGTTCATAACCTCAGACAGCAACTACAAAACAAAAAGAAAATTGTTTGCCATTTAAAACATAGAATTGTACAAGTGCTTCTTTCTTTACTGACTAAATGAATATTGTGAAAATATGGTTGTTTTAATGTCTGCATCTCTAATGGCACATTCGACTGGTCGTTTTCGAGCGCTCCAAAGCACTCTGGCGATGCACGTCACATTGGGCTGGTCAAAAACGAGCGCTCTGAGTACGTTCGGCTGCTTCTCCAACTGAGAGCGCTCTCACTTTGATCTCTGCGCGCGACCAAGATCCCCTCACGTGACTCCCGCAACTCGTCTGCTTGCAACAGAAGATGTCCTCTTTCGGCCTTCGATTGCTCTGGCGAGCGGCTACATGTTTGGCTTGGAGACGCGTCTGGCGTGGATGAAGAGGAGACTTCGCATATTTACAATCGAAGGAAGAGTGCGTTGGCGCCGAGCCCAGCGTACCATAACGCACAAGAGATTAGAGTGCAATTTCTCCTGGCAAGAAAGATATTCGGTACTTGAAAGCTTTATTTGAAAACGACGAATTTGTTAGAGACACTACAACGAGCCAAGTTTACAATTTTTACATTAAAATTGCTTTAGAAAGAAGCGTTTTTATATGAATAAAGAATACAGGGCATACGAAAAGTGGAAGATATAAAGTGATCATCTGGTCAACGTTTCCCCAGGTACCAAAGGGAATTCTAATTTTGGCACAGAAAATTACAGACACTTTTTGTGATCGTTGAATATAATCTACCTTTGCGTACTTTTCCTCTTTACCATGGCGCACCATTTATTGCCTATTCGACAGAATATGGTGGCCTAGCAAGGGGGGGGGAGAAGGTCTAGGCTAGCTGGCAATGTACGCTGGTTGTAAGAAATACGAAAAGAACAAGAGACCGAAAAGTAAGGCTTGGCTGGTCTCGTCATCTTTCGTCCCTTCGTTGCTCTTGCGCAGTCTGGATTCAGCAGATGGTGACACTGTCGCTGTTTTCGTAAAGCACTCTGCTACTCGAGACTGTTAAAACAGGAATAGGTTGGGTCAATCTCATTGTGAAATTAAAACAACCCTAAAGAAGGTTCTGCTACAGCGATAATACGATAACAAGAGCGCTTCCTTGAAAGCGATAAGGAATATACGACTTCTGAAGTGGGCGGCCCATAGGGCTTGAGCTGAGACGCATGCAGTGTTCGAAATGAGACTAAACGAAGATGAAACCAATCCCGCTATTTGCTCATGGGCTCTCGGAACTCGAGACTTAGCTCCGTTTC
Organism: Rhipicephalus appendiculatus; assembly: GCA_030522465.1. Taxonomy (NCBI): domain Eukaryota; kingdom Metazoa; phylum Arthropoda; class Arachnida; order Ixodida; family Ixodidae; genus Rhipicephalus; species Rhipicephalus appendiculatus. The sequence goes on from JALIZH010017615.1 coordinate 13,351, forward strand.
ACCTATTCAACCAGCCACATTTCTTTATATTTTAGGTATTTTGTACAACCGCTATGACATTTATGACTCCGTTTGGTTAACCGCTGTCGAAGAAGTAAGACAAAAAGCTCAGGACGCACAGGATTTCGACTTTCCCCTTCTCGAGCGGAGGTATCTTGCGCAGACCGTATTTTGGGTCATATGTTGTACCTCTCTCACGTGATGCACTTGAACATCCCAAGTAAAAAATATCCCATTTTTGGTGACGTTAGCGTTTTTTCTGTTACTATCCAGTTGCGCATGGAAACGTTCTTTGCTTTTTCACTGCAGGCCTGCGAAAAAGTCGGTCTGTGCATTCCAGAAACGGCGCTTTATCAATACAGCAGTGTGTCTTAACGTTTATTAATGCAAGTCTGTGTAGGTTTATAACCGTGGTTTTCCGCCGCTTGATCAATAGCAATAAAAGTACGAATTTAACAAGGCATAGCATAAAGTGCTTTTAAGATTAATTAAAAAAACATTGCGTTAACGACTTGACACATCGGCACTTTTTCGATTTGTTAGGCATTGGAGGTCACTATTTCTGATGTTCCCGGTGAACGAAAACGAGCACAGTTGGTTTTGGTTGATTTAGGTTAAGCAGCTATCTGCGTTCACGTAGTACCTGACCAATTTGACAAGTAGGTTGCCTTTTTTGGAAGCAATTCACTGCCGCACTATGTCTAGTCTCTGCGATTTTTCGCCGAAATGCCGGTGTGTGCGCTTTTGCGGTGGTGTGCAGCGTATGCGCTCAGTTCACAATGTATTCCTGTTCGTTGCGGTACACGGACAAAAGCCAGCAACGCTTCACTCATCTTTCAGCTTCAAAATGGCTGAAACAGAAAGCGGCGGCGGCGGCTCACAAGACGTTCCCGCAGAGGCACTGACGGAAGACATAATAGATGTGTAAAATTGCAATGCAGTTCTTAAGTAGCACG
>JALIZH010017616.1:0-55821 GCA_030522465.1 Rhipicephalus appendiculatus
TGAACTTGAAGTGAATAGTGATTTGGTTTGAATAATTTTGAATCGAATTCGGAATAGTATACAGTGAAATCTCGATACAACAAATCTCAAGGGACCGCTAAAAATCATTCGTTATTTTGAAAAGTCGTTGTAGTGAAAGTATTAAAAATTTACTCAAAAATCGTAAACGCAACAACGTCAATCGCCTATCTGTGCATCCACGATCGCGTTGTACTCTAATAAAGCGCGAAAAAAACAAACACATGAAATATTACGGAACTAGTGCACATTTATTCGAGGAACAGCGCGATCTGAGTCTGCTGGGTGCAGCTCGACTGCTGCGAGACGAACTCTTAGGCGTGCGCATCCTTCTTACGCACTTGAAGCATCGGCGTTAGATACCGATTGTTCGCGTTGGTTCGCACGCGCTGTATAAACGTCGTCTTCGCTCGTCGCCGTTTCCTTATGACGACAAATGATGTGGACCTTGTCGGTCGCCAGCTAAGCCGACGTGCATACTTCGTCGTCGCACTGTGCGTAGTGTTCAAATGTTTGTGAAGCATGCACGGGCGAATCTTCGGCGACTTCATCCCATAGGTCACTCGCGTCGCACTTTTCACTGTCGCCGCATTCCTTTCGTGCTGCTTCCGGAGCTCATCGTGAACGTACAGCCACCAATCCGAAGGCGAGAAAACAGCCGTGTAACAAGCGCACAGGTAAAGCTGCCCGACGAAACAAAGGCACGCGGCGAAGCGAAACGCCGAAACCTGACGCGAAAAATAAGTGCAGGCGATGGTGATGGCGATAGGGCTATCGCACATTTGCCTAGGGCGCGAAGAGCAATACGTGGGTGTTCTGATGATGATGATAGCGGCAGGTACTGAGATGGGCATTGTTTCTACAGCCGCGAGTAACTTTTTGAAATTGCTATTCGTTATTTTGAAGTGTTATGGATATACAAGGGCGATAAAATTCGATACGTTATTCTGAAACATTCGGTATTCTGAAATTCGTAGTAGTGAAACATTTTTACATTAAACTAATAGGCATTTGGAGGGGGATTTTCGAAAAATTCGTTAATCTGAAAAAAATCGTTAATCTGAGGTTCGCTATAACGAGATTTGACTGTAATCGCATATTATAAAAAACAAATGAGCTAATTTGTCATGACCCAACTAACCTGCACAATATTTTTTTTTTAATTGAAACAAGGCATGTGCAAATGTCATTCATTTGGTTCAAAGGAAATGGAAGCAACTTTGAATAGTAGCAGGATTCGACTTTCGGTACAATGCAAGTGATAACCTATAAAATATGTTACGTTTTAAAATTTATTCTACTTGGAGCATAGAGGCCGGTATAACAAGTTATGTTCATTTAATCAAGAAGTGGGCCTCACTGGTTACAGTGCATGGCTGCTGACCCGAAAGACACTGCTTTGATCCTGGCCGTGGTGGTCACATTTCAGTGGAGGTGCAACGCTAGAGACCTGTGTTCTGTGCGATTTCAGTGCATGTTAAAGAGCCTGGGGTGGTAGAAATTATCCAGAACGCACTCCACTACGTACCGTATTTACTCGAATCTAGGCCGCCCTCGATTGCAGGCCAACCCTCGAAATTCGCAAGGCCAGGAAAAAAAAAAGTTTACCTCGAATGCAGGCCGAATGAAAGAAATGCCGTTTCATCGGCAGAAAACCTAGCATTTTTATTGCATAGCGCGCACTCCGCAGCACACATTCTTTTCGTGCACGCCCGAACTCGTGCTGCGCTTGCAGGTTTGAAGTTTTCTTCGCGAGCAAACGACGCTGCAGTGGCACCACTTGATTGGTGCCATCGCTTCAAAAGCACATGTGGTACAAGCGTTTCGCGAGCACGTGGTCAAGGCGCGACACTTTCAGAACTCTACCAATGCGACTGCACTAAACTTCAGAAAACGGCGAACTCTGCGCCCCGCGCCCGTTGACTGCGCCCCGCGCCTGTCGCGCACGCGAGAGGCGGAGAGGAAGGGGTGTCAAAGGGCACGGTTATCGCCGGCACCGCAATGCCGCAATCACGTATCAAGTGACACGATCCACCTTTGCCGGCGTGAAATCTTGCCGGCTCGACAACACTCGCTGCATGAACGTATATGACTGCGAGATTTCGGAACAATGGACAGTACGAAGCAGACAACACGGTTCGCCTGTGTAGCCATGGAGACCACCACTCCGCCGCTAAGCGACCACGTCGCCGTGCAACGCTACCGCAGGATGTCGCGAAAATGCCTCGAACGCGCATGCAGAACCGCCTGCACGCGGCAGCCCGAGATGGACACATGGCGAGCCGTCATGCCGCTAGCGTGGGCCGGGTCTTTACGTACTGTCGGCCGCAAAGTTTGCGGCATCTGCAGCGCGTGGCGGAGCGATGAAAAATCGAAAAACTGCATCGCTGCGTCACCTACCGTGACGCGGCGGGTACTGAGGATATCGGCCGCGGCCTCTGCGATAAGATCCGGCAAAGGCGCATTATCTAAACGCGCCTTCGCTAATCGCAGGCCGATAGCCTCGAAAACCGTCACGGTAGGTAACGCAGCGCTGCAGTTTTGCGTCGCTCCGACACGCGCTGCAGATCCCGTAAACTTTTGCGGCTGACAGTATGTGGCGGCTGCGGTCAAACCATGGTACTTGAATCTAAGCCGACCCCCCCACTTTCGCACATCCCTTTTTTTGAAAAAAAAACATCGGCCTAGATTCGAGTAAATACGGTAGTCTCTCATAGATTGAGTCGTTTTAGGGACGTGGAACCCCTTAAACCAACCAGAATTGCGCAACGTGACCCATAGCAAAATATAGGCAATCTGTAGCTACAGTTACCTCAAGTGACAAAGGCTGAATGTTTTATAATTTTGTTACCTCTCTGTCACTCGCCAACCCACTGTGTAATTTCTGTGCTTCGTAACCACGGTTATTTTACCCTAAGTGAGATGTGTTATAAAATTCACACCAGGTTCCTCTGTAGCAGGTAAACACGGCAAATTATTGTTACACAATGCAGTGATTACCATTAACAAGTCTGTTATAGAGGGAATGTTACGACATTGTGGAGTGCTTTCCACAGCATTATGCCTCACACGGTATCTTTGCGAGTTGTCACTGATGTTACGTGCAACTGTCCTGTATTCTGTTGCAGCTGATGAAATCGTACAAGGTCGGGGTCATGTACTGCCGGGCGGGACAGGCCACCGAAGAAGAAATGTACAACAACGGTACGTGACGATCGTGACTGATTAGAGTGATGTAGCAGCATTACATATTCATCTACTCTTCTAAAGTTTTCATCCACTGCGGGGGTATAGCGGCTATGATGCTCGGCTGCTGACCCGAAGGTCACGGGTTCGATCTCGGCCGCGGCGGTCGCATTTTGATGGAGGTGAAATTGTAGAGGCCCATGTACTATCGCGCTCAGTATGAGCTACACCACGCGAGCGCGTGGCCCAGTGCACTCCAAGGTTGTACAATGGCGCCACTCTTGGCATTTTTTCAAGTTATTGGGAGAGAGTTTGGCTGTTCCTGTGAGCGCGTATCACTCCCAATGGCTTGCTTTCATCTTCAACTTCCTTTATTTGAAGGAACGTTTTGCCATTTATTTAGCTTTACTGAAGTAAAATTTGAAGTTTGTGTATCAAGCCACGGGGCAGTTATCATTTTCGAAGCTGATATCACGACATGGCAAAAGGAGGGCGAGCGTCGAAGCGAGGGAAGGCGATGCGCACTCAAAGGAACAGCTAAACACTCCCCTGATAACTCGAAAATATGTCACGATCGGCGCCACTGTACAACATTACAGTGCGCTTGGCCACGCGCTCCCGTGGTGTAGCTCATACTGAGTGCGATAGTACTGTGGGATGTCAGTGCATGTTAAAGAACACAAAATGGTCGAAATTTCCGGAGCCCTCCACCTCGGCGTTTCTCATAATTATGTCGTGGTTTTGGGACGTTAAACCCCAGATATTCTCCCAAAGTTTTCTTAATGTTTGTGTGCATGAGCTCATTTTAAGATTCTACAAATTCAGCCATCAAGTTTTACAATAAATTTTCTTTGATAACTAAAATGCAATTGAGGGCTGCTAAATTCAATTCAGAAGTGCGCACCGTGGCCAATGAGCACACAGTGGCACACAGGCCCATGAGCACACAAAGAGCACACAGTGGCATAGGCCAATGAACTTTGCCACACCAGCTTTGCTTGGACAGCTTGTGGCCTTGAAGGTTGCTCAGGCACCAGTTCAATCTCTGAGGCCAACCCTAGATGTTCAGTAGCCTGACTTCTGAGATTGCTACATCTTCCCTACCTCTCTCCCTCTGTCCATCGGCTAGTTGGCTAGTTCCAGGGTAGATTGGGGGGGGGAGGAGGGGGCCCTTTTACCCCTCTTTAAATGACGCCTCTGTGCTCATCCACAGTAAATGGTACAGCTAATTTTTACAGCAAAGCTGTCTTAGCATACCTTATGTTGAGATAGTAGTAGTAGTAGTAGTAGTAGTAGTAGTAGTAGTAGTAGTAGTAGTAGTAGTAGTAGTAGTAGTAGGTGTCAAGTAAGCCGCATGGTCAAAGGGGAGGGAATAAAGAAATAAAAACAAAATGATGGTGATGATGCTTTTCTTTTAATAAATAAAACGAAATTATGATGCTTAAAATGATGATGATTATGATGGCTTTTTGTACTGAAAGTATCGTCGTCATTACAGCTTCGTGTCAGGGGCGATTTTCACGTCATTATAACTGGCTAAATTTCTTTTGAGGGGGGGGAGGGGGGGTCACCTTGGGTTGGTGCTAAACTATGCACATTAACTTGGCATTGTTTTGTGTACAGATTCTCAATCAATGCAGTGAAGTGATGCGTTTTGCAGTGCATCCTTGTTCATGATACATTAACGCTGTACAGTCGAGTCCACTGATAACAATACTCAAGTGCCATGAAAATTCAATTGTTATAACCGATAATTGCTACAAACGGGTTCCACGAAAAAAAAAAGCAAAATAGAAGGCTGGGAAGGTGTTGTGAGAAAACTAAAATATTGGATGGGATATGCCAACACACACCAGTGATAAGGATAACAAAGCTGCCGATTTTTCGGACATGCTTCAAATTTCGGACGCTTTTACGGGACCGCCACGAGCCTTATAGAGCGAATGTATGGCATCATCTGAAGTTTTGGACGCTGAAACACTTCCAAGTCTCAACTTTTTACTCAAATTGTATGTCCGAAAAGAAGCCACCGCCACTCGCACACCATAGCGCATTTTGAAAGTCAGCTTTGCCGCAATGCTACAACACAGTGTGGTGAAGCATACCGCAAATTCGAAGGCGCGCTAAGGGGCATTGGGGTTATGGGCGGGTGCTCAGTAGCTTGAATTTCTGGTTTTCTTTTTTCTTTTCAGGAATTTCGCGCTCCATTACCTTTCGGCATAGACACCCAACAGCCAGAATCTATTGTTATAACCGATTATGCGGCATGCGGGCATTGCTGTAAGCGGGTTATTTCAACATAGAAAAAATACAAAAGTTGAAGGTGCAGCAGCTCCTCATTGTTATAACCGATATATCGTTAAAACCGGTATTGTTATAAGTGGACTCGACTGTATTACCAGGGCCTGTGGAGACGTGGAACGTGCTGCTGAATCACAGCTGCAAACATAGTATGCCCTCAAAGCAAATCATTTGTCAGGGAGGAATGCACACACAATGTCTCGGTGAACACACCCACCTTATTCTACCCTTCTCCCCCCTGCCCCGTGTCTCTGATGATGATACTGGCTCTGCCACACCATCTCTCGGCCTTGTGATGGCTGACTCCGCCCGACAGTCCTTACACGGGGAAATACACTCAAACCTTGATATGAAGAACACGGATATAACGAAATATCGGTTATAACGAAGTAAATAAAGAATAGTCTTGCAATAGATACAGTGTTAGGAATGTGCCTTTATAACGAAGTTTCGGATATAACAAACTTATTTTTGTGTAAGGTGCAACTTTGTTATAATGAGGTCTGAGTGTAGATGTGCGTGTCTTTTGTTTGTTGCAGAAACCGCGGGTCCGGCTTTTGAGGAGTTCCTCGAGATGCTGGGCCACAAAGTTCGGCTCAAGGGCTTCCAGAACTATCGGGCGGGTCTTGACAACAAGAGTGAGTGCATGCAGGATGTTTGAACTAGACGTGTTTCAGCGGGGCCACAGGGACAGCAGTGCCGTTGCTCAAACCTGGTTTGTCAATATCTAGAAAATGCATGACTTAGAGTGTGCATTTCTAAAGATCTTGCAGTTTTCTGAAGGAGTATAAGTGATGGGCGAATGAATGAGTGTAATGACAGCTAAAGCAAAGTACCAATAGGACCTTTATTGTGAGCTTTAGCTTTACTTTAGGACCATGCTTTCAGTTGTGTGTGAACTTTGCCTTAATTCTGAGCAACTTCTCTGAACTTATTTAATGAACCAATTGTCTTAAGCTGCATTGTTTGCTGTTCCGGTGTTCTTTCTTCTTTCCTTATGTGTTCTGGGTTTCTCTTATGCTTTAATAAGTGAAGTCTTAAACAATTTTTATGTTCATTTTTAATTAAACTGCTCTTATGCTGCAGCTGTAGCAATGAAGATGGCGATTCTTCAAAGGGTTTCTGGTTCGGGTGAACGGTTGTAGTGCAATGTTTTGGCATTTTTTTTCTTTCATTTGACCTGACACTGATACCAGGAATGTTGCATTCTTTCTTTCTCCTTTTGTAGCGGACACCACCGGCCTCTACTCTGTGTACTCAACCTATGAGGACTGTGAGATTATGTTCCATGTTTCCACCATGCTTCCATACACACCCAGCAACAAGCAGCAGGTCAGTTGCCATCACTGTCACTACTTGTACAGTCGAACACACTTATAGCGGTATCGGTTTTAACAGTATATCGTTTAAACGAATAAGGAGTTGCTGTACCATCAACTTCTGTATGTTTTCTGTAGTGAAGTAACTCGCTTACAGCAATGCCCGCATGCCGCATTATCGGTTATAACAATGAATTATGGCTGTTAGCTGTTTGTGCCAAAAGGTAAAGGAATGCAACATCCTTGCAAAGAAAGGAGGAAAAAAAAAAAACGAGAAATTCAAGCTGCTGAACCCCCACCCACAGCCACAACGTACCTCAGCGCCACTTCAGATTTGCAGTACGCTCCACCGCATAGCACTGTGGCATTGCGGCAAAGCTGACATTTGAAATCCGCTACGGTATGGGAGCGGCGGAGGCTTCTGTTAAAACGTGCAATTTGAGTACAGAGTTGAGAGTTCAAAGAGCTCCAGCTTCCAAAAATTCAGACGTTGTCATACATTGGCTCTATGGGGCCTGTGGCGGTCCCGTGAAAGCATCCGAATTTTCAAACATGTCCGAAAAATCAGCAGCTTTGTCATCCTTGTCACTGATGTCTGTTGGCATATCCCATCCAATATTATAGTTTTCTCACATCTTGCCATCCCACTATTTTGATTTTTTTCGTGTAACCCGTTTATAGCAATTATCGGTTATAACAACGAAACTTTCGTGGCTCTCTAGTATTGTTACAGGTGGGTTCAACTGTATTCACGCTCGTGCTGAGGATTGTGCTGCGCGAAATCGCAGTTGTGCAACCAAAACTGCGTGCTGCCACTTGTATTCAGCCTCATAACCTTGCTGCATTATCTTGGTCCAGGTGGTGTTCTTCGGTTTAGAAATGCTCAAATTTTCAGGCTCTCATGTTTATGGAGGCACTACATCTTCTGCGCTGCACGTAGCTTAAATAATGTGTTCACGCAAATCGCGTGCTGCTGCAGCCGCAGACGTATCAATTTATTGCACCGGTCTTCCCTTGCCACATAAATGGAAGTTCGCTAATAAAGAAACTACAACACATACTGTTTTGAGGTTAAAGTTACGTGTTCTACTGACATGTAGTTTTAGATAAGGAACTGCTTGTAATGTTGTGGTTTTTGTCTTATGGAAGTTTGTCATATGGAGGTTTAACCATCAGCCCAAGATTCTCGCAGCCTCAGATGTAGTGTGCCGTACTCTTCAGGCCCGCATGTTGACATCTCGTTTATCTTAAAGGGGCCCTGCAACACTTTTTGAGCATGGTAAGCAAACGCTGCCGATCAGTAGTCGAGGCTGCTGAGAACACGCAAGCTAAATATTATAGCGCAGCACGCCGCCTGGAATTCACAAAATTCTCAAAGTCAACTGAAAATGTTTTTCTCTTCTCTCGACAAACGACGCTACAAGCTCAAAAATCACTCGTCACAGCCATTGTACCAGCCATTGGCTGATTTGAGCACGGCGCACTCGGTCGTTACTGGGGCCGCCGCCGGAGGCCGCAACTTGTCCACGCGTGCGTGCGCTGTCGCCCTGAAAAGCGGCGTATTCGAAGAAAAAAAAAATGAGAAAAAGTGCTCGGGGTCACGAGGCACGCGTGACTTATTTCCTTTCCCCGTGCCATCCCTCCCTGCTTAGCTCGTGAGGCAATAAGCTCCTTTAGTGAGTCCATTGCATGGCTACTTAGAAAAGTGTTGCAGGGCCCCTTTAAGTAAGACTGAATATTCAGCGAGTTGGTATGGATTTATTATTAGGAAACGGTACTAGGGCATAATATGGGAACACAGCTCTTGTCCTTTGTGTTCGCGTCTTATTCACTGGCGCTGTTTTATAAAAATGAATGGATTTATATGCTTGCTGGAGCATGTTTCTCAACATTAGCTATTGTATGGGCTTCTTCCACTTTTATATACGAGCTTACAGCTCGGGGCATTCTTTGCCTGCACAACTTGTGAAGATTTAATTGACGAGGAGCATTTTGCGTGCAGCTGCTGCGCAAGCGTCACATCGGCAACGACATCGTCACCCTCGTGTTCCAAGAGCCCCGAGCTCTGCCCTTCACGCCCAAAAACATCCGGTCACACTTCCAGCATGTCTTCATCATCGTGCGCGCCATCGAACCCTGCACCTCCAAGACTCGGTACAGGTCAGTGACCCGGCTGTATTGAGGCATTTGTTCCTTCATTCGTTACCTCTGTGGCCGCTGATTAAAGGGTGTTACATGAGGTGTACAGGACAGATCACATTTGTGCCTGTCATGGGAATAAGTACCCAAAATAGTCCCACTGTCCCTTGTGCATTTGCATAAGATGACTCAAAGGTGAAAGCCTTTTTTTCTTGGTCGATTGTGTTGAGCCCACAACCAAAATCTTCCTGCACCTTGCGTGTGGCCTCTGGGATCAGAGGCGTTACATGCTTCTCATACCTCACGTGGCTTTGCAATGCCTCTGGGACTGGCCCACTTTTCACTTACTCGCAATGTATGATGACGTCACGTTGTGCGACTTCATAGGGTGACATCGTCACATGATGTTGATTTTCGCATCATTCATGTTGACGCCGCCAATGCCAACGGCGACTTTTCGCTTTTGATGAGGCATCTAAGGCTTTCTGCCTCAATAAAGGAATGGCTTGTTGTAAACTTGGCCCAGTTGGGAATGGGCAGTTGGGATCATGCCAGCACAACACGTCTGTAGGAATGTGCCTTGTCGTAGTGATATTTCACAATGTCATTACTGCATACATTGCTACAGCACCAGCCTTGAAAACTGCCAGTGTTGCAGAAGTGTAGTGGAAGCCTAGTATGGGCAGGATGTGGCAATCATAACAATAAATGTGTGCATGATGCTGGTAAATGTGCATGCCGGCAATAAATTAGCTTTTCTTTTGATAAGATTTCTACTTCAACACTGCTCGCACAAGCATGAATTTTTAATTGCTTAGTCCAGCACCTTGTGGCATTCCATTAATGAATGCTTATCAATTGTATGTTGTATACAATGACTCTTCTGAGAACCTCCAGTGTGACGTTCACTGCTGAAATATAACTGGAACAGGGCCGCAAAAAAATCTTGATTGTTGCATTTGTATTTTGGTAACATTTTTGTTGTTAGTACAACAAAATGCTCTGCACTGTCAGCTGAAGGCAATATCAGCGAATGAACACCTGTATGACAAGTTGGAGATTTTCGTCAAACCCTTTCGTGCACACCAGTGTTTGGTAACAATGGGCCTGCGTTTGTGGAGCATTTGATGTTCTTCGACCTGAATCTAAACCAGATGCGAAAGTAAAGGGCTGGGTCATTGGTAATTGTGTCTCACATCACGTAGTTTGTAGATGTCCAAACTCAACCGGTTGTACTTTTTGCAGTGTACCTTTGCTTCTTAGTTACTAGTCGTCACTTTCAGAAATATTTAAATGACGATTTGAGGTCAAATGATTTATTTGAAGAAGATGTCAGTGTAATCAGAAACATCTAGGGCAGTGGCTGTCATGTTCATATGTCTTACGTACTGTATTCACTTAAGCAAGATGCAAACTCTCTTCTTAATTTACAAAGAAATTTTTAAAATATATCTCGGTGTCATAGGTCATAAGACAAAAGGCATTTATACTATTTTTTACCATAAAGAAGTCAATAAATAAGGCTGACCAGGGTGGCAGGGAGTGGCGGTAAGCTTCAAAATCATAATTATAAATTTTAACACTTGTTCTGTTTTCCTGTTTCAGTAACAGTGGTAGTTCAGTGTGGAACACACCTGAACGAGTCAAGTATGTTTGCTCCAGATTCAAGTAAATGTTGCCCATTCTTAATAGTAGTGATTGCATAAAATCGAAACATTAAGGTCACCATAATGTCCTGTGCACGACGTACAGAGAGACAGCACATTTAATGTGCTCTTGCAGGCTGCTTAATCTACAGTGCGAAAATTTGACAATTATTATTGGCGATGCTGTGATATTACAATGTAACAGTGGTGCTAATCTCCCCAAGTTTGTCTCGCACCGCACAGTTACTTGCTCTTGTGGGGCTCAACAAGTAGTACAAGGTATGCAAGGAAAATTTTCAATTTAACCAGGTGGATGATACTTCAGGGATGTGCAAACTACACTGTGAAAATGCGCTTTTTAATGTGCTTCGTTTTAATGAACGACTTCCATATGTTGGCCTCGGAGAGTGTGGACAGGAGGTTTTCGTTTTCACGTATTACAGAGTGGGGAACACCGCGGGTATTGAAGTTCAGTAAAAGCAAATGAAATTTTGATTACTCCTGAAAAAAAATTCTTTTCATTGACCACCCTTGTATGTTACTGATTGTCTGTTCAGAAGTTTATTCAGCGGTTCGAAATGCCTTTTTGTTGCAGTGTTGCTGTGAGTCGATCCTAAGGAGGTCCCCGTGTTTGGTCCTCCGATCCCTGAAGGTGCCACATTCCCAAAGTCCAAGAAATTCACCGACTTCATTCTTGCTAAAGGTATTTATTGGGTGCCTGATTTCATTGCAGCCACTTATTGGACAAGTTCCTCTTCATAGTGTCCCAAAAGCTGAATGTAATTGTGTAATAAAGCAGTACTCGTAATAAGATCACGTGCTACGTGACTCCAACAGGCAGAAAAAGAGTGTTCCACACTCGCCATCATGGCTACTGGCAGTGCTGACTGACGCTCCCACATTTAAATGCAGTTATATACTCCATAAAGTGGACGAAGGGATGACCGCCGCTGTAGCTCAGTTGGTAGAGCATCAAACGCGTTACTCGAAGGTCGCAGGCAGTCCCTGCCAGCGGCAAGTTATCTTTTCGTCCACTTTTATTTCTTCACATTTACATTACACTTACGGCTAATAACATCCCCTATACTTTCCTTGGCATAATTGTCTGTTAGTTCTTATTAATATTGTGTGTAACAAAGAAAAACGAGCCCTTAACTTTCCACTTCTTGCCTTCATTCAAAGCAGTGCTATAGCCGCTTGAACCTGTGTTGAATAAATAATCAGTTGCGTTGGTGAAGTTGAAAGTCTAGTAATGTGTTCGTTTGGACTACATGGCGAGCTGAAACTATGGCTGTTAATTACATTTATTTAATCACTTAATTTGCACATTTCTTTCCCTAATTTTAGCACTTCGAGAAAAGCATGGATGAGTTACTAAAAAAATATTGCAAACACGTCCTCAGCTATGTAACAAAATCGTAATACGTAAAATATCACTTTTACTTGGTTCTAACCAAAAACCTTGCGATTATTATTTGAGAAATCTGCTAACTGAAAGTGTCAGCAGGTGATGGTAAATGCCAGTAATTGACACAACAATAAATCCGCAGCGGTGAACACCCATACATAATGGCAGACCACCCTACAAGAATGCTACACACTTGAAAGCTAGTTAACGTGTACCTGTTCCGGGAATATGTGGCGTAATTATCGACTAAACGTACAGTACTACAAGACAGTGGATTAGTGCACAGTGGCAATACCGAGGAGAATTTGTAAATTATGATAGGAAACATTGCGGCAGAGTAGGATAATGGTCTTGCTTTCACAAATGCATAAGTGTGTGTTTGGAAAGTGATCAGCCACTATCGTGAGAGCTTGTGCTATTTCATTGAAATGCAGTGCCTGCTGTTGCATGGAGCCCTGTAGCTATTTGACAAGCTCCGGCTGTCACTGCCAGTGCATTTGCTGTGCTGTATGTGCGCGTTGCCCTGGAAATGCATTCTCAGTGACGTTTCTTCGGGCCTGATCCATTCCCAACCATGCACAGGCACGGCCAAATCTGTAACAGCAAGCTGCTTTCGTTTCAGCAAGTGATGCACTCTTTCCGTGGCCTTGCGTGGTCTACAGCCAGGTGGCAGATACATATGTGTTGCCACCCAGCAAAAGTGTGCAATTCGCTTAGAAAAACACTAGACCACAAGCGCTGTTGAAGAGATAGCTGAAGATGTTAATCATGATAGGGTTGTCAGCAATAAGCCAATCTAGCACATTCATTGGCGTCCACTATTTCACTTTTGTTCTTTTCTGATGCTTATCTGTGAAGACATCGCTGCAATCACAGGGAAGTTGAAAACATTGATCGGTGGGTCTCTGAACTTGCCAAAAAGACGGAGGACCTATTATGGGGACATTGTGGTGCTGGCAGGTTTAGGGGCACAGTTAACTACAGTATATACTTGTGTATAAACCACTCTCGTGTATAGCCCCCCTCCCCTTTCAGGTGCAAATATCTGAAAAAAGAAACTAGAACGTTGCACGCAGCGGCAGGCTTGCCGCTGGGCTCCTATCTTGGAGGCTATCCGGTGCGTTGTTGGTGAGTGTGTGGACTGCTTGCGGAGTCTGTTGTGTTGCGTGCACCGCGTCACTCTAACGTGGTGTGGCAGAGGATGATCAGCTCTGGGAGCGCGCCGATGAGGTGAGCTTGTCCGACAGTGATTAGACATTGAATGGTGAACTAAAACGTTCATATTTGTCACCAGTTTTCTTAATTATCCACCAGAGTAGTCAGAGTGGTGCTACGGTGTGTTAATGTGTAGCTATAAGTCCGATTCGTGTGAAACCACACCTGAGCAAGATTTGACAAAAAAAAAAGTGTGGCTTATACACGAGTATATACGGTATTATGTGACAAAAAATTGGGGCACGCACTAGCCGGTAGGTGTATGATGAGCCAACTGCGGCTTTTAGGTGGTAAGCAAATACGTTAGGTTCTAAAACACTTGGTCAGGGATTCTTTGCAATTACGTCTTCACCTTTAGTACTCATAAAGCGGGTATATATGAACAAGGCATTACTGCACTTGACGATTTTTAATACAGCTCATGTCCAATGCCTCCAAGAAGGTGGGAGCTCACTGGCCTTCGTTTTACCACCATTATTTTTCAGTGATCAACGCGGAGAATGCTGCCCACCGATCTGAAAAGTTTGCCACCATGGCACAACGGACGCGGCAGGAGTACCTCAAGGACCTCGCAGCCAACTACTCGACCAACACCACACTCGACTCGGGACCCAAATTTTGTGAGTGGTCACCTGATTTTTCGCAGTACTCTTCATGAAGGCCACAGGTGCTCACGATTATCTCTGATGACTCTTCAGTGAACAATCTCCTTTATGACCCCATTTTTGTTCTTTATTGTCTGTGTTTAGATATATAACTTTGATGTGAGCTTTCGTAATGAAAGCAGTGGCACCACAATTCGCACTTCATTGGCAACACACAATGGCACACAGAAGTCACATTTTTAAAGTTTAAAAGCTTGTTATATCAGCTTATATGCTCTAAGTATAGTAAATTTAAAAATGTAACATATTTTACAGGTTATCACTTGCATTCTACCAAAAGTCAAATCCTGCTACTATTCAAAGTTGTTTCCACTTTCATTGAAGCAAAAAAAATGGCATTTGCACAGGTGTTGTTTCAATTTTTTAAAAATATTGTGCAGGTTAGTTAGGTCATGACAAATATGCCCATTTTTGTTTATAGTATGTGATATATGCAATTCAAATTTGATTCGAAATTATTCGACTAAAATCACTATTCGCTTTGAATTCGCCGAACCTAAAATTCACTATTCGCACAAGCCTACAAAATATATAATGCTGTTTATGCTTCAAAACACGTTTATTTACATGGCAGAGTTAACGCAATCAAACTTCAAAGTAATCACTCATTTGCATTTGCTTGCATTCCTTAAATCGCGACTACATGAGCATCGTTCGCAGCTTACCTAACAGCTCCAGTGCAGCGTCCAAATTCTTGTGTGCTAAGAATTGCTGTTGTTTGTTGTTTTGCATCTTTAGTAAGTTTGGTTTGGTTTAGCGACACATCGTGATGGCTATAGGGCCAACTTCTGCGAGCAGCGATTAAAACCAGGGGCTACCACTTCGAATTAACCGTTGTGGATACCGTCGCGTTCGAATTATCGGGAGTATTTCAGCATAGAAATACACTGGGCTGTGCAGGGACCAGGGCGTTAGTACGAATGAACTGTAAGTTGGAATTGAGCGAGTTCGAATTAACGAGCTTTTACTGTACTAGTTTACTTGCATGGCACTCACTACACTGTAAATCATCATAATTTTTATGAAGAAGGGAAGCACCCACTACGGCATTTTTTGTTATTCCGCGGAGAAGTGAGGCACCCGCTACACATCTGAAAGGTATTATGCGCATTTTGTCGACGCCGGGGCTGATGACTGTTAAGAACTATGGCTGAGCCCTTTGTCATGGGTTGGAAGTTTTAAACGACTTACCCATAACGCAATTCTCATTGTGTGATGCCTGGTTGTTATTGTACTCTTCTACCACACTCTACTACATATGGTAATCACAGAAATAACGAGCGCTAAAAATGACGAGCACACAAAGAGAAGACCAGACACGGGACAGGCGCTACTGACAACTGTTTATTGTCGTCACACCCACCGAGTTAAAATAGACGCATTCATCGTGTTGCGCATGCGTGACATTGCATTGCAAGCAGAGCAAAACAAAACAGCAAAAAAGTACACAAAACGAACATACGATAGCACCTGTAGAATAACAAGGTGGAAATCACCACTGCGCATGTCAATAGGTGCCCTGCAGAAAATAGGTGGCCTGCAGTGATAGGACACTAACCAAAAAACATTAGCTCACAACAATTCCGAATATAATGATATAAACTACAATGATCCGTCACAAGAAAACTGATTTTAAACATTAAATATAGCACGCTCACGATCTCATCACCATTGACTCAGTAGCACACATGGGCGTCGGCAGGGGGGGGTGCAAAAGGGGCACTTGCCCCCCCTCAAGCCACACGAGCACTTGCCCCACACAAGTTACACCAGAGCCCCGCCCCCCTTCCCCCCAGCCGCGGTGAAACACGGGTTTGCACCCCCCAAGACCAAATCCTGCCGACGCCCGTGGTAGCACATGACCACAGTGAATGCTCACCTCAGCTCCTCAATCTCAGCAACCTTGCCCTCGCACTGCCCTTGCAGAGCCCTGACCAGGGCTTCTTTCGCGAGAAGAGCTGTCTCAAGCTCTGCCTGCCTGCAATACAGTGTAAGGAGACACTAAGGCCCGTATTCAAGAACATAACTTAAGTTGCTCGATAAGTTACACTTTTGAAAGTTTGAGGAAAGTATAAGTTTTGAGTATAAGTTTGGGGAAAGTTTCAAAAACCACACTTAAGGCGCACTTATGAAAGTACCACTTTTCTGGGTAAGTATGGCTCCTGGGAACGAGGCTATAGAAGTTTTCACACTTGTTTCATTAAATGAAGCACCAATAAATTATTGTAACTTTCGCGGAAAACTGGCCGTAAGTGTTCTAGTCTTTATAGGTTCTGCTAAAGTACATATGGTAACGCGATTCCTTGCCCAACATGACACCTGTATAGGGTATTTTTTGTAAAGGAGTGTCAAGCACTGGTGTGGCTCTGCGGTAGGATACTAGACTGCCATGCAGAGGGCTCGGATTCAAATTTCCTGCAATCCTGCAATTCTTTTTTTTTTTTTTCATTTCATGCGATAGCAGTTACGGACATTGGCGGTGGTGGTGGCAGACGACTATGCCACCAAAATCTGCTGTTGTGATCTCACAATAGCTTTCGCTGTAAAAGCCACAAATGAAAAATGCGCATGAATTTTACAGAGTAAGGTTCAGTCTCACCACCTGGAATCTTTCTTTATTAGAAATGCATATGGTCTTTCTTTTTGGCTCTGTACTACAAGTGTGCGCATGACAGTTTGTCCATATCTTGCAGTTTTTGTTGTCAACATGTGAATTTTTCTGTTGACATGCAATTCTTTGTCACATATTTGCAGCCCTTTTGAGCTTTGGGTCTCGCAAGAAGGAGAGGCCGCGGCCAAGGTTTGTGCCGGACGCCTTTGTGCGAGGCGCCATCTCTTGGTCGGTTCAGGTGAGCGAGGACGTCACCGTATTAACAGTTACTGCAATATTGGTCATCATTAGTGTGTTTGGATGTGGGAGCAGCAAACATGACAGAAACAGAGTACAGTCAGACCTCGTTAATATGTACCCACTTTAAACCTACTAACGGTTAAAACGTACTTGCGACGAATCCCCGCCAGAGTCCCATAAAGCCTAATGCATTCGCTGACCGGTTAAGCCGTAGTGGTTCGTCCTACTCCTACCAGTTAGTGCATACCCTGCGTACCGCGATAATGTTTTGTGCCATAAAACTAACTGTGCCGCTGAACTTGCCGACGCCAAATTGTGCCGCAAAGGCTTTCATCTTATATAGAATTGCAGAGATCGGTTGATCAATCACTCCGACTTCTGCGCTACTGTGGCAACGCCTTTGCGGATAAGCATCGGGAAAGAACGAAGGCGAGATGGTGGCCGCCGACGAACTCGCCAGTAGGATTTATCGCTGACGACCCTATCACCTTCAGCTATCTGCTCGGGTATGCGTGCGACTTGGCGCTACTTTAAGCCTACTGCACGCTTTTAACAGGCGACAGCCTGAGCACGCTGGGTTGCTGATCACTGTCACCTCATTGTGCGGGACCATGTTCAAGTGAGTGCCGCTTTGCAGAAACGAAAACAGCTTGCTGTACTTGCAGAGTTGTATGCCACGGTTCGCGGGCTCCGAAAAAACTGCATTGATATTGTTACGACGAGCGTGCGTGTACGGTACAGCAAGCGTAGCGTTGTTGTAACCATGCTGCACACTTTTATTAGGCGGCCAGCCCAAACATGCCTCCGTCCGCTGCCAGGACCGCTAGAGCACTGCGGAGTCGTGGAATGCACATTGCTTGCAGGAAACTCGTCGCTGCGATAACTCAATTAGCTAATCGTTGCATCTGTGCGCGGTCTGGAGCCGAGTGGGTACGAAAAACACTCAGACGGCAAACACGTGCGTACGGTACAGCAAGTAGCTTGGCAGGGACGGTGTGAGCTGAGCAGGCGCACCGCACTGCACGCAACTAGCCAGGGACGATTGGTCCGCGCGGCCATTTCATGTTTCAATGAAACTGTGCGAGTTTTTGCCTAGTGGCAATTCGCGGTACAGACGCGTACATATGTATCGCGGAAAGCCGACACAGTTCGTTCTATCGCTATACCAGTCGCTGCGTATCCTGGACCCTGCAAGTATTTTCGAAATGCTCCTTGGCATCTCCACCACGCGCTATTGGACGGTCGTGCGAGAGAGCCAGAATCTCGTCTGCATTTTAACGAAAAGAAAGAAAAGGCATTGTGATATGTATTTTAGGGAATATTTTCTGCGGCACTGTATTTATTTTTTTGTTGGCGATGATGGCGCATGCCAGAAGATGCAAATTTGTACGAGTTTGTTAATGCGTACTACCGTGTAGTGCGTAGTTATGCCGCGTTCCCAGCAGGTACATATTAACGAGGTTTCACTGTACTCTTTACATATCATTGCCCATCTTTTGCTAGTTGAAGCCACGATGAATAATTTTGCATGTGCATTCGAGGAGTTAGTTGCATGCTGAGACGCCGTAAACACCTTTGTGACTCCACGTCTCAATACAATAGGTTGAAGAGATTTTATAATGACACATTTTGTTTTCGAATCTGTTCACCCTTCATCACTTGCCCGAACTTGTGCTGCACTTGTTGCCGGGATGGCTGTTCAATTCGACGAAATATAAAACTGGCACCCATAGTGGAATTATCGTGTGTGTAAAATGCAACACGCTTTCTTGCAATTGGTTGCCTGCCTCTCTCCTGAATCTCCATGTCACTTGGATGGCCAGGTGCCTTCTCATGTTTTTGCTTCTGCCCTGCCTTTTCATCTCAACCATTTCATGTGATGTGCCCTCGAATGCCAAAGGTTCACTTGTTGACACTTCAACCATGTGTGACAAGTGGACAGTTTAAATTTTAATTGGAGTGGCATTATTTATTAGTTCACGATGCTTTATCACATAGAGTGGGACCTGTATGCAGCTAAGCCTCAGCAAAATGAAGCTGGTATATTCTGCAATTTACTTCATTATATCAAAACTTCGTCTAATTTATATTCGATTTATTGTGTGAAGTATAGTTACTGGATGATTCTTTTTCACATGCAAAGTGCTGCAAGAATGTTTGATAATAGGGCAGTACAAAATAACTAACTTTATTAACGTTGAAAACAAAAAAAAAAAGATTTTGCTGAACCGGAGATCTGATTACTTGGTGTGCTGGCGAAGTCCCTTTCGCGTGTAGATCTTATTCCAGATTATTGTGACATGCTGATTTTCTTTATAACTTGCACGTTATAGAAGAAAATCTTTCTCCTAATAAGGCACACAAAATGATTGATATTTTAAAAACTACATCTCGCACAGGAAACATAATTTCATATTTGAAATCGCACATGAATGTGCAAAAACTGTGAAAGTTTAATAAAAGTCAGCTCAGTAATAAACAAATACAGTAGATTACCAGTAAATGTAAATTGGCTCTGATATGATTGGTTTCATACTTCAGTTCTGCACTCCGGTTCATTTCTCGGTAAACGGAACATATTTTCTCAGTCCCTAAAGGGGTACTGACACAAAAATTTTGGCCTCGCATTTTTTTTTTTTTGCTGCAATGTGTTGCTGGGGGCCTGTTAGCCATAACACGGCACATCGTTTCCTGCCGCGGCGACAGATAAATAATTACAGGCTCCTCATTACCAACCAGCGTCAGTTTCGATTTGAGAGAGCTCCAAAAACTAGGCTTGTGCGAATATTCGAATGCTTCGAATATTCGAACGAATATTGAAGTATTTGAATTCGCTTCAATTCGAATTTAAATTATTGAAAATTTTGAATTATTCGAAACGAACGAATAGATGCATATTAGTCCGAATTTAACCCCCTGTAAAGGTGGTTTCACTGCAATGGAGGGATGCTAAGCCGTGAAAGCATCTATCCAGGTGTATATTAGGCCACATGTAACCCTCCTGTAAAGGTTGTTTCACTGTAGTGGAGAGGTGCGAAGCCGTGAAAGCACCTAATCAGGTGCATACTAGTCCGCGTGTAACCCCCCTGTAAAGATGGTTTCACTGCGGTGAGGTGGTGCTAAGCCGTGAAAACACGTATCCAGGGGAAATCCGCACTGCCGCGAAGCCCCACTTCACGCTTAAATGAAGATATTACCCTCACATCGATTCATTTTTTTGGTTGAAAAGCTTGCTATACCGGCTTATATGCTAGAAGTATAGTAAATTCTAAAACGTAACATATGTTACAGGTTATCACTTGCATTCTACCGAAAGTCAAATCCTGCTACTATTCAAAGTCGTTTCCACTTCCTTTGAAGCAAAAAAATGGCATTTGCACAGCCCTTGTAGCAATTTTTAAAAAAATATTGTGCAGGTTAGTTAGGTCATGACAAATATGCCCATTTTTCTTTATAATATGCTATATATACTATTCGAATTCGATTCGAAATTATTCGACCAAAATCACTATTCGCTTCGAATTCGCCGAACCTACAATTCACTATTCGCACAAGCCTACCAAAAACGACTAGCCGCCGGATGTTGAAACTATCACCACCTAGCGTGGGTAACAATCGACCACGTCAGCACACAGAACTGTGACGCACTTCTGCACAGTTCGCATCAAGAAGTCCTTTCGAACAGGAAACGGGACAGCAGCGTCGCCGAACTCAAAACTTTCAAAGCGTGCACCGCGGCCACGGACTCGCGAGCAGCCACCTGAGTAGTAGTCTGCTGGAGCAAATGTGGCAAAAGAAAAATGGCAGCTGTGACGTCATCATGACTTGTTGTATTGACTGCAGCGTGGTGATGTGAGGGAAGTAGGGGGGTCACCGTGGGGTCACTTTTGCGAGGGTGTCATTGGCACGAGGGTGTCGATCGCACACGCACAAACTTCAAAATTCATGTAAAATACCTTCCAAGCTATATTCGCTGTTTATATTTTTCAGATGATGTACAGGGCTGGTCAAAAGTTCCCAGGCCACTATCCCATGTATTCTTATGGTAGCGTGGCCTGGGAACTTTTGACCCCCCCCCTGTACATATGTTGGCAATCGATCTCGCAGGCTTTCTCGGCCGCGAAATTTTGTGTCGGTACCCCTTAAAGGTTCCGTTTCAACGATAGTCATTAGACTAATGTTAAAACTGTGACATAATTGTGACAGTTGCTTTTGCTGTTGTATATGTCTCTAGAGTGCAGTCTCCCCTTAAGGTTCAGCTTGTATGTGTGCGCCTACTTTTTTATTTTCATGTGTGGTGCCTGCATGAGCGTCACAAGGGTGTCATGTACGCGTACAATAAAACCCAGGTGGAAGACCAGGGCCAAGGTTGTGTGTGCGACTGCATCCTCGGCATCTCGGCCAGCTCGCTCGTGCTACTAGACGACGTGACCGGAGAGCCGGTCTTTGGTTGTGCGACCGCAGCAGTGCTTGGATGGTCCTCACACAGTAGCAGGTGAGGCTATCAACGTAGCCAGCTATCGTCGTTTGCATTCAGCATCTGCTTGTTCATTGTGCTGACACACTTGGCAAGATGGGCCATATCGGAGCTGTTAACTTCTGGAGGACCTTCAATCAGTTGTGAAATCAGGTTTAGGCTTAACATGTGGAAAGAAAACTTGTGTACTGTAGAACTGTGGCCATATGTTTGGGGGGCAAACATGACGGCTAAATTGCTCTCTGATAAAACACGATCTAAAGTAGTAAAAAAAAAAAAAGGTTGAAATTTGAGCTGAGAAGTGAGAGATACCAAGCAATTTTGCTATTGAATGAGTCTAAGCCTGTATAGACATTTTAAATGGCAGTATAAGACTGCTTACTAATCGCGGCATGGGGCAGCATGCCTAATCAAGTGACATCTCACTCGATGACCTCAAGCAGTCGCTGTCACAGTACTGGCAGAGGAACGTAGTGAGCAGAAAGCGTGCGTTCCATCAGAAAGTGCGCTGTGTTTCCAGGCTGATTGCATAACATGTGCCAAAGCCTCCACTTTTATCGGTTTACCCAAACTGCACGCGGGCAGCGTTGTGCTCAGCTGTGCACACTAGGCTTGTGCGAATATTCGAATGCTTCGAATATTCGAACGAATATTACTGTATTCGAATTCACTTCGATTCAAATTTAAATTGTTGAAAATTTCGAAGTATTCGAAATGAACGAATAGGTGTATATATTAGCCCGCATGTAGCCCCCTGTAAAGGTGGTTTCACTGCAGTGGAGGGGTGCTAAGCCGTGAAAGCACATATCCAGGTGTATAAAAGTCCGCATGTAACCTCCTGTAAAGGTGGTTTCACTGCAGTGGAGGGGTGCTACGCCGTGAAAACGCCCATCGAGGGGAAATCCGCACTGCCACGAAGCCCCACTTCAAGGTTAAATAAACTTATTACCCTCGCATCGATTCCTAATTTTTTAAGTTTAAAAGCTTGTTATACCGGCTTATATGCTCTAAGTATAGTAAATTTTAAAACGTAACATATTTTACAGGTTATCACTTGCATTCTACTGAAAGTCAAATCCTGCGACTATTCCAAGTTGTTTCCACTTTCTTTGAACCAAAGGCAATGGCATTTGCACAGGCCTTGTTTCAATTCTTTAAAAATATTGTGCAGCGTAGTTGGGTCATAACAAATATGCCCATTTCTCTTTATAATATGTGATATGTACTATTCAACTTCGCTTCGAAATTATTCGACCAAAATTACTATTCGCTTCGAATTCACTTCGAACCTAAAATTCACTATTCGCACAAGCCTAGTGCACACTCATTCGCATGACGTCAAACATTTACCATGCGGAAGGATGTACCCAATGAGGACGTTGGCCTCACACCAGCAAATTACATGACTGTGCATAAATCACCTGAGCCAAGCCAAAGTCATATGTTGACCATTGCCGCAAGCAGTCCAAGCTCTATGGCGATGTCTGCGAGCATGAGAGCGTCCACCTTTTTTCTTGAAACTTGCGCTTCCTCCATGCCATCGCTGCAGCTGTTGAGAAGACTAATGCAAGGGCAATTAATGTGTGAACTGTCCTTGTGCCTTCGCCTCTCCTGGCTGTCAAAAACAGTGCACAAGGGCAGCACATAGCTCCGATGTTAAACTGGACCTGGGTGTATACTCAATGACAAAAAAAGAACAAATGTACCTCCACAACTGTGAGTCCTGAGGAGATGTGTAGCAGGCTCACGCAGCGATTCCCATTCGTAGAGTTCCCACTGCTCCATTTACCAAAGCGTCAATGACGCCAATGTTTGAGGTAAGCATGTAGGGTTTCCCCAGCGCGAGTGGAATCTTGTTAGGGAAATTTGCAAGCTGGGTGTGCGAGATACTTGCTACTTTTTGCTGGGCTTTATCGACTCCCTGCTTGTTACGGCAGTTGAGATACGTGTCGTCTGCAGCGAATTCCGTCACGGTTGTTTACCCGTTCAGATGTAGCGAGCAAGCACCGGCGAAATGCAATGAGAGGATCTATCGTGCTTTTGGCGAGGCGGGGGTGCCATCTCTTGTGCGATACAGGAGTTAAGCGCATGTTTCCAAAGCGTTTTTTAGTGATTTTAAGTTAGTTATTCCAATTACTTCTGGGTTATTCCTGTTGATTATATTATTTTAAGCCTTTTTTGTTCATTTTAACCAAGTTTTGAGCATTGCCGGCCTTGTTGTGACCTGTATTCAGCACTTTACTGTGAACGTGATATTGTCACAAGAGATGCATGGATGGACGATAAGCCGTCCCCGCAAAGTGCTCCGCACTTAAAATGCAATGGTTTGCCTCCCTGGTGCATTATCACCGACGCGGTACATTGTTGCACGATGCATTTCTCTGACGACTTGTTCAAAGTTCATGTGAACTTTCCAGTAACTGCATCCTTCTCGCTGTAAAGAGCATGGCTTTTCCCATCGGTTTTGGAGCTTTCTTTTCTTCAACGAGAATCATTTGGCAGATTCTGATCAGAAACGACCAATCAACAATGTTTACAAAATTAGGCCCAGTGGTGAGCGTTCCACAGGCAGCGCTGGTGTGTTAGTTACCACGCTAGATTTTTAAGTGAAGCTCTATTAGTTGAATTTCAGTGGCAGTGGCATAGTTGGTGAGAAACCCGAAGCCAGCGAGTATGCAGAAATACGGGTGTACACAAATACAGCATCGACTGCTTATAACGTAAGTCGCCGGAGTCGAGAATATCCGCACTATAAGCAGTACTGCACTATAACCAGAACAACCTCTTTCAAAGGCGGCACTTGCACAAAACGTGTTGAGCATGTAGCCTCGCGTGTCCGAGAATCGAGGCGCGCGATGCGGGGTACTTACAATCATTTAAATTTCTGACTGTTCAAAAATTTACCTCCAAACACCCACAATGCCAACGAAATGATTGCAGGGGGAAAAAGAATGAACAAATGAAAGCGCCTTCGTGGAAATTTGCCGACTATGTTTTAGGCCACTTCGATTATGGGCATTACGCAGAAAACTACGTTGAATCACAACCGAAATTTTGCACGCTATACGGTACCGACCGTTCGATTTCACAGGCGCGCACCCTATGTCCAGGACATTGCAATCAATTGCGAACCACCATTTGAGCGTTATTTGTGCCACCCGTGCCCTCGGTAACGATATGATTCTCTTCCTTTCAAGTGCCGCCACGGCAGAGAGTTTCATTGATTCGGTACCGAACCGCAGCTTTGATCGCCTGCAACCGCTACCGAAAATCAACCAGCACTGAATAGGCCTAGCCTGCGATTTGGCATGTTGTTGTCACGGCAAGTTTGGCCAAGACAAGATGAAGATCAGACGTCGAAGAGGTCGCACTGAAGCTTAGACCCAAGAGCAGCTCACGTGATAGGAAGTTTGGGTTTGCGGCCAGATCAGCGGTGACAAAAGCCCGCCAAGTTTGTGTAAGTCCACGCACTGGCAGCAAAAGGCAAGAGCTCTCGCGTGATAAAGCCGTAAAGCTTTCACATTTGCAGACAAGGTAGCAAACACGATAACGACGACGCTTTCCCGGCAGGAAACTCAAAGCGCACTTGAAGAGGACGCGACTGCGCATTCCATTCCGGCCCAGTGCTCGCTGGAGCAGCGGCTTCTCCGTTACCTAGGCAACAGCCCTTGTTCCTGACTCACGAACCCGCACAGTGCTGCTGCATTTTTTTTATCCATTTCTTTTTCCTTCCTCCATCCCTCGTTCGTTCACTACGCATCCCCTTGCCCTTCATAATGACCTCGTCGCTCTCTCCCCAGAGGCGTACCTTCTTTGATGATCACACTCGCTACTGCGTTTGTCAGAAAGATTCTCCCCCAACCGCATTATAAACGGTCTTTCATCTTGGGGGGGGCTGTGCAATAAGCGGTATGCGTATTTACATGGAGTCCTGTGGGAGGCAAACGGGAGTCAGAAAACACTGCATTATAACCGGTCCTGCACTGTAAGTGGTCTGCACTGTAGGCCCTTAAAAGTGGGCCAGTCACATGCATATTTGTATGCGCTGTTTCGCAATCATTGATGCTGTCTTGATCGTGGGCTTTTAGCCGATCAGCCATTTCTGATATGGAAATCTGATCTTTTATCGAGGTCACTCGTCGTTTCGCATTGCCACATTTCATTGTTGCATTTCATGGTTTCACACATGACGCCGTCGTCACCTGTAGCAAACAGATGTGTTGCACTGCTAAGCATGAGGGTGAAGGTCCAGTCGCCAGCATGGAGGAAAGAAAAAGTTAGGGGGGAGCATTGTGCAATGCAATAGAAAAAAGTTAGAATTGTAGTAGATCAGGCTCACGCATGCCAAGCTCCACTTGTAAGGTCTCCTTTACGTTTGCACTTTTCCATTGCCACAATCAAGGGGCGGAGAGGGGGCAGAAACAGAAAGGTAAAACATAGAGCTTTCAAAGAACACCGAGGTATATTTCGTGCGAGTTGTATGCGAGAAAATATGGTATTCATTTTGCTCTCTTTGTGCGACTTCACACTGTTCATTGTGAGCAGCTCATTATTTGAACACTTAAAGGAGCACTGACACAAAATTTCGGAGGCAAGATAATGAGCGAGATAGATTTATGTGGAGACATACACAACATCTACGAAATACCAAGGGCAAATATAGCCTAGATCATATTTAAAATCAATTTTAAAGTGCATGCCGAGCGACTGAGAGAGATGCGGAGGCCCCCGCGACGCCGACATCAACGGAGTGGCAATGTAAACAAACCTACGTCCCGAGTTTGTGTTGGCTGGTTGCTGGCACATGCCTTACGCTTGCACTGCCTGCGATTCCTTCCTCCTTGCCTGCGGCTTTGAGTGTGCTGGCTGTGCTGGCTGTGCTGGCTGTCAGTGCAGCGCCCGCTCGCGCGTGGCGCCACGTCACAGTTTTGCGTGGTCACGGGGCCAGCTGCGTTTATCTTGCCACCGGAACTGCTCCTGCCTAGCTCGGTGCTCTTTGAAACCGAAACTGCGACTGGGCGCTCCAAAAACGGCTCTAAATAAGTAGCCGTTGCGCACTCGCGCAAACCAGGTTTCCAGCCGTGATAAGTGGGTCATAAGCTACCTATTGCAACAAAAAAAACAAGGTGCGAAATTTTTGTGGCAGTGCTCCTTTAAATATGAGTTTGCTTTTCTGCGTGAAGTTACAGGTTTGTCTGTGCGCATTAGTTTGGCTGATTCATCACGTGACGTCTCTTCTTTCCAGTCTGAAGCTTTTCTACCACCAGGGAGAGTGCGTGGTGCTTCGCGCACGAGACTCAGATGCTGATGAGGCACAGGAGATTGTGACCAGGTTGGCCTGTGTCACCGATGGATGTGAGGCAAGTGACCGAAGTTTTTCACGCACTGGGTTGGCAACGTATGCCGCACTGCATTCTGCATTTTATGTGCATGGTAGGTGTGCTAGTGATTCAAAACTATCGGTAAATTGACAGTTACTAGTGTAAGGGAACTATTGATTGGGCAATTGATAGTGCCATGGGTAGTACTACTACCGATAATACTATTGATAGTGCCATGAATAATTAAGCTGTTGTTGTCTGGCGATATTGCCACAACATTTGCGATTTCAACTACAGTAAAACCTCGTTAATTCAGATCTCAAGGGTGTGAAAAAAATGTCCGAATTATCTGAATGTTGAATTAACGAATGCATAACAAAAACGCACATTTTCAATTCCTTTATCGCATACCTTTATTTTGAGAAGTAGTCCGTGATGCTTGTTTGTTTTTTTTGTGGACAGCTGGGCGGCAAGGGCTAGTTTGCAGGGCATGTGACAAACCCTCTAGCGCAAGAGTATTGCCTGGGACATCGTAACAAAACCTCACCCCTCTCCCCGCACACGGTCTTGAACACGAGGCCATGCCGTTCTTTCAAACGCGCAAGCCAACCCTCCGATGCCTTGAAGAAGTCTATGTTCATTCGTAGAGCGTACCTCTCTGCTTGCGCGCATATAAGTTGTCCACTCAACGGCAGCTTCGACTCGCGTGCAGTAACGATCCACCTGAAACAGCGCTTCCTCCAGTTTTGGGTGGGCTGCGGTGCGTAATCGCTTTCATCCGGCGTGAAATTTCTCGCCCTCAAACGCTTCCGTTATTTGAGCCTCATTTTTCACGTACGTCGATAGCGTGCTCCTTTTACGTCGAATTGACGCATCACCTCTTCTCTGGAAACGCCGTCTTCAAGTGCCTTTAGTATCTTCACTTTAGTTGCCAAGTCCTTCGCCGCGTACTTCGCGCGTTTCGCCGGTTCCGACATCCCGGCAGGGTGATATATCACACCACCACTTTGGCCCGACCACCACCTCGCGCACTGACACTTCCGATACGCCGATATTGTCGCAACGCACCGAAGAGGGAAAAAAAAAGCACAACCGACGCCTGCAGGTCCGCACGCTATCCATCGGAGGCCTTGTTTCTTTGATATCAATAGGACGGACGATGCGTGCTCCAAACGCCACCTTGCGTCCCCTTTCATAAGTTTTCTAAAAAAAAAAATGTGGTTTTCTTGGCCTCCGCGATCGGCATCGACAGCGCATTGTTGCTGCCGGAGCCCATCTCGGAGACCATAAGTTTGCACATGTGCGGCAAAGAAAATGCAATGCGATAAATATTATGGCCTCCGAGACGCAGTTTCAGTTTCAGTTTCGCCGTCTTTGGCTTGCCGCCAGTCCGAATTAACCAGTGCGCGTGCAATTTTGCGTCGAATTAGCGAATGTTTGTTGCCATAGGGCTATGAACATTTTTGAAGGGAGGGTGTGGGAATGACGAATTATCCGAATTTCCGAATTAACGGGGGCCGAATTAATGAGATTCTACTGTATCAGCAATACTCGGTTCGCTTAATTTATGAGCAGTCTTTTCGCAAAAGAAATAAATTGTTCTTGCAGTGAATAAGCCAGAATATGTCCATCAATAAATTCATATTCAAAAATTGAATAAATTCATATCACAAATATCAAACTTAGTTCTTGATATTTTTATTTTGAAATCAGAAAATGCAGTATAAATTCAAAGCCATGCAATTCCACCACATGTAATGGCTTCCTTTCCACTACAGCTGAAAAATTCAACCTGATTATCATGTGTCAGCGGGGGTGGAACAGCTGCGCCATTTACGCCATTGCGTGCCAAACTTGTTTACCTGCACCATCCTGCACCGAACCACCCCTGCTGCACCAAACTCATTTATCAGCACCGTACTGCGCTCCAGCACCCAAATTTAGCTGCAAGGTGCGACAGCCATCAAGCCCCTTGCTCGAAAACGTGGCTGAAACATCGTGTTTTTGGTTTCATCGAAACGGTTATATAGTTTTGGTTTCATCAAGGCTTAGATCGCTTGAGCAGCAGCTGTGAACTTAGATTCTAAGGGCGCGATCGTGATCGCTGGCGCGCGCTCTATCTTGGCAGGCATCAGAGTGAATGGCTCATAAATCCTTCTACGTGCTGCGCTCTCACCGCGCGAACAGACTGCGAAAAGAGCGTCTCTGGCGCGGTCGTATTCTATTACGCCAGCGTTTTGGAGAGTTACGCGATATCCAATCTAAAAGACTTAGCTGCCAGCCTTACTTCGTATAACATTACAATTTGTTGTTATCGTATGCATTGCCTCGGCCTTGTGGTTAAACTGATACTTTTTAAAACTTGATGGCAGCGTTCAGAAAAGAAAAAAGGAGGACGGACGGTAACGGTCCTCAAGAGAAGCGGTGGTGTCTGGTTTCCGGAACAGCCTAGCAAAGACAGGTCCACTGCAGCAGTACCGGCAGGACCACTCATCAAGTGCATGCTCGTTCATTTCGCCGCTGTGCTCCGTTACTTATCGACTCGGCGGTTGACACTTGCGCGTTCAGGTTAAGAAAATGGGCGCCGGTACATAGCTAAACAAGTCAGTTTCATCGCAAGGGCGAAGCAATGAATGCAACAGCGACAAATTGTAATGTTACACGAAGTGAGGCTGTCAGCTAACTCTTTTGGGTTCGATCTCACGTAACTCAACAAAACGCTGGTGTAACATAAAACGACCGCTTCCAGGGAGAGCAACACTTTGCGCACAGTCTCTTCCCAATGAGAGCGCAGTACGTAGACATGTATACGAGCCGTGCGCTGATGGCTGCCGAGCTAGCATGCGCCAGAGATCGCAACCGCGCCCTGAGAAGCGGAGTTCACAGTTGCTGCTCGAGCGACACCCTCTCCTTCCCCCCTCACATCTTTTCATGTTCGTTCAAGACGAGCAGGGTGTTTCCTCTTTGCTTTGACAGCAGGCATCCCGAGCGACGGAGATGAGCCGGCTCGTTTGATCAGTGCTTCAGCTGCGTTCGTTGCCCCGCTCACGCGCTTTTACCCGCGGGTCGAACACACGATGCACGGAGGGATGTTATCAATTTGGACTTTATGCGGGACATGACAGCGACGCCAAACACCCGTCGAGAGTGTCCATATAATTGCTATCGCAGTAATAAGGCTATTGCAGAATTTAGCTGAGTGTTTGAAAAATGCAGCACGGGACAAATGTTGCTTCTCAAGGGCTGTGTAACGGGGCTACATCTGCTCTGAATGTTCTCTCTGGCTTCTCCAAACTTGCTTGTAAAGGCCTTTCTGGCTGCTCTAAGCCTGCTCCAAAATGTCTTTCTGGATGCTCCAAGCCTGCTCCAAAATGTCTTTCTGGATGCTTCACGCCTGCTCCAAAATGTCTTTCTGGATGCTCCACGCCTGCTACAAAAGGCACTTTTGTCTGCTCCCAGGGACTTCTCCCAAACCTTTGTACCCTGTTCCACCCCTGTGTGTCAGCCAAGCATTCTGGTGAACGAACATTGCCATGTCAACTTTCTTGTCCTTCAGCTTGCTCCTTCTGATCCTCCATATACCATGCACTCGGGGTACAAAGTTTCTGCTTCAACGAGTTCACGCAGTTGATTTTATGCTGTCAGTAGTACTATCGAATTTGTTATTGATGGCACTATTGTTAGTTTTTTTTTTTTTTACCATCAATAGTTTGATAGTGACTGAACTGTCAATGGTATTGATAGTACTATCAATAGTTCTGCATCACTAAGGTGTGCACATGTAGCCCGCTTAATTGGGTAAGCTGTTTTCATATTTTTTGGAGCAAACAGAGTTGCCAGGTGAACTCGGAATGAGCATTTGTGTGTCTTTTCTTCATTGTTCCAATCGTTGTTCAATGCAACTTTTTAAAATATTATAAGTAAAGCACAACCACATTGTTATGTTTTTGGGGGGATCACATGAAAAGGACTCGTGATCTGGGGAAATGTAACATTAAATAACAATTTCATCGTGCAAGCCTTTAATGGAAGTAGAAATTTGGAGTGTAAAGGCCGGTAAAATACAGTGAACATATCTACAAGCTTTTATTATGGCCTTATCCGATGGGAGAAGGGTCTGTCGGCAAAGTTGTTGTCAACACGAATGGCGCCAAAGATGATGACAATAATAATACCAATGACTTGATGATGACCATCGAACATGGTAATGATGACGATGATGATATGATGACTACGCTCGGTTACAAGTCAAGAGCATTGCGGCTTTTCGCCCTCCAGCGAACGGCGTCGCGGTGTCATCATGACGTCGCGCCCGACCGCCTTTGCGCCACGCTCCTGAAAAGAATCGCAGAATGTGTCACAAAGCGGCCGCGACATCATTTTGATGCAGTGACACCGTTCACAGGAGGGTGTTCCTTTGACAGCGAAAAGCCGCAGTGCTCTTGACTTGTAACTAAGTGTAGATAGCCACACCACATGGCTTTGGCCTTTGAGTCACAAGGGACCCTGTGAGTTTTTATATGCACTAACTGTTTTGTTGCATTGTCTGCTGTGTGCTGTCCAGACCCAGGAGCTGATGCTGTGCCGCAATACCGTTGGTCAGCTGGGCTTTCACGTTCAGTCCGAGGGGCTGGTCACCGAGGTCGAGCCACATGGCCTTGCCTGGGAAGCCGGTCTTCGACGAGGATGCCGTCTACTCGAGGCAAGTGCAACACATTCCCCAAAGAGTGCCATCTAGTGTTGTAACACATCAGTGTTTACAGGGGCCCTGCAACACTTTTTATCGCAGTAACGTTAAAGGGGCCCTGCGACACAAATTTAGCGTGTCGTTTTCATCGCTTCTTCTCGAACTGTGGAATGCACCGATATCGTTGAGCGAGTGGCAACGCCAAAAGCAATGCTGTTGTAGTTTTATTTCTGCGGAGAAACCACACTGTTTTCGGACTGGAGCGACATACAGCGGCTATTTTTGTGATCGGAAGTGACGCTTGACCACGTGGGAGTGACGACATAGGCCGTTCGCTTTTGATTGGTTCATGCGACAAGTCGCGTAATATTCAAACGGTCCCAGATAGACCACACTATTGTGCGCTAAAAATGATAAAAGCTCTCTTTATACTTCCTCAGATATAAAAGGATTTCTGTTTCTAAATATGAAAATTTCAAAACAATTGCAAGACGACGCTAGGAGCGCTGCACAACGGCCACCACCGGGGACAACAACGGAAAGCTGAACACGTCCGCGATAGAAATAAGTAAGAGACGGTTAGAGTATTGGTGGCAGAAAAGTAGAGATAAAGGACAAAAATGAAGAATGGGAAAAATAAGGTCATTCTGCCTTAAGAGGCAGAGAGATGGACCGTGAGTTTATATTTTTCTTTGCTATAATAACATAGATTTAATCATTGTAGATAAGGCATTAGGCCAACACAAAAAAGAAAGTTTTTTTTTTCGAGCCTGGTGGCAGACATGTCACCGCCCCGTTATGAAAGGGACGCTCATAACATCCATCCATCTATCCACTACGGCCGGACTAGACTCCCCTCCTAGGAGGGAGTCCAGTCCTGCCGTGCCACCACGCAGGCGAGTCGTCCGGCACGTCTCTTTAAGAGGCACAGATTGGAAGACGGCCTTTGACGTCAGTGGGAGAGTGAAATGCGAAAGGGAACGTTTTTTCTCGTTGTCTGCTGAGGTTTTGAAGTTTGACGGCTCATAACTTCCGTTACCGTGTACCGATTTCGATAATTCTTTTTGCGTTCATCTAAGTATTCGGCACTACACGAATTCCCAGCGCTGCAGAATGCAGACGAAAAAGCGTCGCAGGGCCCCTTTAAAGAGCTCGTAGTTTTCTACGAATTCCTAGTTCTTCATGGATTTTGATGAAAATTGGCAGAATTGCTTGGACTGTTTCTGTGATGCTACTGCAGAAATGTCATAAATATTAGAAGTGTGCGAATGTTCGAAACTTCAAATATTTCATTTGATTCGCAAGACACATTTCGAACATTTACTGTTCGAAATATTTGTGCACCACATAACATCATAAGATGTATTGCAATCATGTATTGAATTACTTACCTGCGGTAAACTTTGCAAAGTTCACACAGTTTCATTAGTTTCATTTGGCCGCATTGCCCTCCCCCCCTTCCGCATGTTTATGCAAATGTTATGCCGGTATTCAAGTGTAGTGTCCATAGCATGGCATTGTGTGTGAGGCTGAGCATGTTGTTGCAATTGAGGGCCGAAATTATATTGAACAAAACCACCAAAAACCAATGAGTAATCATTGCAAACTTAAGAAATGTCTAAAAGTAAGAAACGCCAGCATTATTCTGGGTTATCCTAAGATGAAGCACTTTCACTGAACTTCGGTAGTGAAGCTTGCTGGGCAGGTTGGTGAATCATTATGGTAAGAACAGCGCGAATTTGAAGCACGGGACAAGGAAGGAACTCATAACATTGGAAGGAACGCATTGAGCATTGGGCCGACCAGTTGTTATTGCTCCTCCCAATTGAGACAGCATGCTTAGAGGTTCAAACTATTAAAAAAAATCGCACATGTCTCCCCGTAAGGGAACCCTGAGTAGTATGCGAAGCACTCGGGATCGTTCATACCGTAAATCACCCGTGACATTGCCCACTCGCGCATGTAAATGAGTGACAACGCGTGTGTACAGTATATACAATGTGTTTTTGCCGTTGTTGTCGGCGTTGCCACTTTGCCTTTCGTGGGCTAGAGCGCGTTCACGATCGTTGTCATCCATGGCAGAAAGAGAGTTTGTGGTCTGGAACGCGCTTATTCTTCATCGTCATGAGCGTCATCGTCATCGTCATGACGTATAGCGGATACCTTGCATGTGCTGTGCCGTGATGGCAGAAAGAGAATGTGTGGTTTGAAAAGTGCTTATTCTTCATCATCACCATCGTCATCATCATCATCATGGTCATGGCGTATAGTAAGTACCTTGCATGTGCTGTGCCGTGATGGCAGCGTCACCGTCATCGTCATCTGGCCACGGCGGACAATGGCGGGACAGAGCTTATTCATAAGATGCTTCGCATCTAAAAGATTAAGACATCAGCAGCTTAGTGAGCGCCTGTTTTCCATGTCTGGAGGAATGGTGACCTGCGCAATGGTGTTGCAGCTCCCCTAACATATCAAGTGAAATATCCAGTAAAATAGGTTTTCTTCTTTTTTTTTTTTTTAACCCATGGGATCAACTAAACGCAGTGGTTGGTGTCTTTAAACGCAGATCTGCAAGGTGGCCGTGGCGACCCTCAGCTATGACCAGATGGTGGACCTGCTCAAGACGTCCGTCATGGTCAGCGTCACGGTCGTGCCTCCGCACAAGGATGGCAGCCCTCGGAGGTAGGCGAGAATAGAGTGTATGCTCGGTGGCAGCCACGGGACAAGTGTTTATATCATATCGGCAAAACTGCAGCAAAACTGGGACCTTCTTTCTCAGGACTTCTGTTGAGTTTAAGGGCTCGACTTGTAATTGTCACTATGTTCTTTTTCTCATCGCTGTGCAGAGGTTGCCCCCTGCAGAACTGCAGCTACTTTGGCCCCGACTACGACAGCAGTGCAGGGTCGGACCTGGGGTCGCCCGGGGGCAGCACCAGTGGCTTGCTCCAGAGGGGGAGGGCCTGCACCGGCTGTCGGCCAGCAGGTGCCGTCGTATGCCAAGGCTCGAGCAAGGTAAGCAATGCATGGGCACACACTATTGGGCTTCAATAATCGCAACTCAACTTCAGCGTGCAAGTACAATAACGGAGGATTTCTGAAAGAACAATGAAATGCATCACACTGAGCACTCTTAAACTCACAAAACCATTTAAGGCACCATAGAATTCAAGCACAGTAGCATTAAAGAGCCTTTGTCAGAAATTCCAGTGTCAGCGGCACTGACCATGCACAAGAATTCACAATGTATGTAATAAAGAAAAGTTGGGCGTTCCAGTCAGAGTCGTACCCGGGCATTCACACTGTGTGGCAGTCAAGTGTTCTAACAAAAAGCCACACCAGTACTTGAAGCTGCTTTGGTAAAACACCCTATATAGGCATCATGTTCCACAAGAAGTCTCGTGGTAGGCATTCCAGGAGAGTTTACGACAGCCATTTTCACATGCACTGATGTTCCTTTTCTCGTGACTTGCTTGAGGTATATAGTAGGCTTGTGTGAATAGGGAATTTTAGGTTCGAAGCGAATTCGAAGCGAAGAGTGATTTTGGTCGAATAATTTCGAATCAAATTCGAATAATATATATATCATATTATAAAGAAAAATGGGCATATTTCTCATGGCCTAACTAACCTTCATAATATTTTTAAAAAATTGAAGCAAGATCTGTGCAAATGCCATTTTTTGCTTCAAAGAAAGTGGAAACAACTTTGAATAGTAGCAGGATTTGACTTTCAGTTGAAAGCACGCGATAACCTGCAAAATATGGTACGTTTTAAAATTTACTATACTTCGAGCATATAAGTCGTAACAAGCTTTTAAATTTAAAAAATGAATCGATGTGAGGGTAATCTCTTCATTTAACCATGATGTGGGGCTTCGCGGCAGTGCAAGTCCCCTGGGTATGTGTTTTCGCGGCTTAGCACAACCTCACTGCAGTGAAACTACCTTTACAGGGGTTACATGTGAACTAATATACACCTGGAAAGGTGCTTTCACGGCTTAGCATCCCTCCACTGCAGTGAAACCACATTTACAGGGGTTACATGCGGACTAACGTGCATCTATTCGTTTGTTTCGAATACTTCGAAATTTTCGGTAATTTAAATTCGAGTCGAGCGAATTCGAATACTGAATATTCGTTCGAATATTCGATGCGTTCGAATATTCGCACAAGCCTAGTATATAGTGTTCATTAAGAAGTCAAGCATGGCAAGCAAATGAGGAGGCGATTAGAATGGGGCCCGATCGCACTGTCATGCGCCACTCTAAATGTGAACGTTAAGTTCTCCAAGTTTTTGCACCCTACAGAAGGCAGATCAAAACTCAAAAGCACCTGTGCACATGTAGTTCTGTGATAAATGGGATTCAGAAGGCACTGTATTATGGCTGGTTCTGCACCATAAGCAGTTGTATTATAAGTGGTCCAGGCTGTGTTATTGGAGATAGCAGAGTGCACTGTTTGGGACATTCGCTGTGAAATAATCCTTGGTGACCTTTCTTTTAATAACGGAACTGTTTAAGCTTGTCATTCTGCCATTTCGTGTGACCAGAAAACTTGTCATCGTGAATGGCCTCTACTTTATGTGGCATCTTGCATTGCCAAGCACTTGGCACAGCTGTGCCTAGTGCCTGCAACGCAATAACTCTTCTTCTTCTTCTTCTCATATCGTGGCTCATACCCAATGCAGGGGATTTGGCCGAGTAGTAGGTAAATTTTTACTATATTTTCTCTAATGTATCACTCGTCAAAGCTATAGTTAACTAATATAATGAATTGAAGTACGAATTATTGGCAATGAAATATTTAAAGGCGGAGAATTTAGCTGATACTCTTTTAGAGTGACTGACGAATTCCTCTATGGCGAAACATCCCTGTGGCTGTAGCCCAGAGTAGAGGCGCCAAAAGAACGAATCGCTCAACCGGCACATATTCTCTTAGTCCTCTTCTTTATCATAGGATTGACTATGAAAAAGACAGTTGGCTCTTGGCGATGTACATTCAAGAAATGAGGATAGTTATAGTGCATTTTTTTCTGTATCTCCTAGTAATTTTGCAGATAATACGGCCTGTGGCCAGCATACCCATTGAGGTTGACACAATGTATGGGCAAGATATGCGTTTCTTCAGTGCATGTCTTCAGAAGACAACAAAAGAGAAGCACAGAACAGATAAACAGAAAAGAAACTGAGAGGGAAAGAAGCTTGCTAATTAAGACCATACTAATTTGGCCCTTGTTAATTAAGATGATGTCAAATAACATGATACTAATTAGAACCGTGTTAAGAATTTGCTTATTAAGACCATGCTTATTAAAACCTTGCTAATAATCTAGGTTGGCCACAAGCTCCGCTGTTAGTCCAGCCTTGCGCCTCTAGTGCAAGCTGCCTGCATTTTTTTTCTTTCTATTCTGCTGTCAGATACGAATTTCATTCTTTCGTCAGATAGGAATGTCACGTACATACCAAGAGTTGGCAGTAGTTCCTGTCACATTACTTCTTTCGCCCAACTACAATTAGCCGTTGTGTCTATTTTGTAATATCCTAAATGAAAACTGACAATGGAAAGGTTTAATTGAGAGCTGAGCTATAACGTGGGCTAGTTGGTGTTGATTCATCTTCAGAAGTGCGCTTAGTAAACACGGACACGGGACAAAAAAAATACAGTACACGTTGCGTTGTGTACTGTATCTTTTTTTCGTCCCGGTGTCCGTGTTTACGAAGCGCACTTTTGAAGATTGAATTGAGAGCTGTTGTCACTGCCTGGAACGCCAACAACATGCATAGCAAGAATGGCTAGGACAAAGCACACCCATTACAGATCTGGACAAAAAAAAAAATGGAGTTGACCTGAATGCAGAACAAAACTGCAGAAGAAATCAGATGGGTTGCTCAAAAAGAAAGTATCGCAGTTGATGCAAAAATTTTACTGGTCTTGGATTGAATCCAGAACTAACCCCTCTTTGGAGGAGCCTCTCTACCATGTGAACTAACCAGAAATGTAGCTGATTGATTGTCTGTAATTTACTTCTCTTCCTAATTGTCCCCTAAGTGAAGATGTGAAGCAGTACATACAGATTATACCTACTCCTTGCTTTCGAATAGTGTGTGTATTTCACAGTCACTGTGCCATCTGAGCTAGCCAGGTGGCTAGCAGATTGATTCATTCATTGGTCAATTCATTGATTGAAGCATAATAATGCATATATGGCCAATAGTAGCTGTAATTCACAGTCAATCTACCATCTGATATAACTAGGAGACTAGCTGATTGATTGACTGATTGATTGATTAAAGTTTGTCCATTTCTCTTGCTAATAGTTCACTATGTGAAGATATGAATTAATACATGCATACTGTGCCTGCCCCTTACTTTTCATGAGGCATTGAGAATGCAGGCTATGCTACCTGTCTTTCACAGTCCACTGTTTCTCTGCTTATGGCATCATTGGGTACTGCCTCTTTTCAGGAGTGATATGCAGTTCAGATGTACCAGCCAACCGCAGAGGCCCTGCGAGGCTCCACCAGCTGATGTAAGTGGCTTTGTTAGTTCCAGTCAACAAGGCTGGTTATGCATAACAATCTGATTTGGGGGGCTAAAAATGGATATAGCACAGTTGACTCTTGATCTCGTCTCTAATGTCTGTGTTTACTTCCTTTATCAAGTATGGGTTTCTTAATTATGTGCACACGCACTTTAATCCATGTAGAGCTTCCTCATAGAGTTGCCTCATGCATGTAGAACACGTTGTGTTCACTTGACCCGTCCATGTCTTTTTCACTTGATCCCAGGACCGGCCATCTCCTGTGCCCCCCACCGGTTCCAGCACGAATGGCGCGCAGTCCACCGGGAAGGGGCGGCAGCTCGCCAAATGAGCGGCTGGCCCGACGAGCGGCGTGCAACTCCCTGCCGCCCTTAGTGGTGGCGCCACCGCCTTCGTCTACAGCCTCGGGCCAATCAGGTGAGCCTTATCTCCTGCCCCGCGTCTTGCAGAGCACACGAGACTTCCTTTCACACATTCAGTGTTTGTAGGGTAGCCTGCGTATTTGTCTCGCCGGTCATTCCAGAGTCTGAGTCAGCTTGGCCAGGTGCAGTGATAGTCGTAGTGACTTGGCTCGTAAGCAGCAGTCAATTACGTCACAGGCATCTACAGCGGTGTGAAACAGGGCAAGCTGATGTGGCCAGTAGCATCGTGTGAGCAGTCTTTCTGCTTGTCCAGTGTGAGCACTCGCATCTCAGTTTTAGAAGAAGGAGAATACTGTGTATTGCACGTGAACCTAGCCGTGCGAGATATGCAGGTAATTGCCCTGCCCAGTTTCCCTCTCTCAGGTTATGTTGAAAACATGTACATTTTTACTAAGGTTGAGTGTTGGGCTCGTTGGTGCAACATAATTAGAAGCTTTCACAGCGCACGGCACGAGGACTGTAATTTTGTATGCCTCATCTGCTCTGTTCCTCCTTTTTTTTCCAGTGAAAAGCGCATATACAGTATATTGCTGTAAGCAGGAAAATAGATGCCAGTTGTAAGTTCAGCACTGTGTGTGTCTTTCTTTGTCATCCTCGTTCCTTGCGCTGTGAAAACTTCGAATTACATTTTTTAAAAGCGAAGCACTGGTGGGCCACCAAGAAGACACGCGCAGCGCCGCAACAATGCACATGCCGGTGGCCTATGAGCTATCCTGCGTATGGTGCTGTGCAGGGCGCCATATAACCACACCCCGCCCCAATATAATTGTCACTCATCATCAGTTTTAAAGGTGCTTGGAAGTGAGGAGCAATGCAATGAATTTTTTGTCCCAAAATGTGGAGGTCCTCAGGCACAAGACATGTTCAACAATTCCTGGGAATTTTTTTTTTTCTATTCAAGTGCATACAACTGTGCTAGGACCATTCCTACCGTTTGAATTATCTCTCAAACCAAAGTAAGCTATTTCGAATTATTTACATTCTACTGTACTTTGATAGGCAATTGTCCATGGTTGTATGCACTGTTCCCGTGCATGATAGTTGCTTAAGGACTATTGCAAGTATATTTTGCACTCACTAAAGCAATGACAATAAAGAGAATAGATTGCTGCGCTCGTTCAGGTTAAACAGTGGACAGATCAAAGCCTTGCACAGTAAACACATGTGCCTGCAAAAGATTGCTCGAGATCTAAGTGCAAGATTAGTGTCTTAACAGGGGCATCCGTGTGCATTAAGTGGTAACGAGATGACGTATTCCGCCCTGCAGTGACACCACGCAGTGGGAGTGGCGGCAGCAGTCCGTCCCTGGCATCCCTGATGCTGCTGGAGCCCCTCCCCGGCCCCCCTGGTGGTGTCACGCAGCGAGCTCAGCCTGGCCCAGCTGTCTTCGCACGAGCAGCGTCAACTGCGCACGGGCGGCGGAGCAGGAGGTGGTGGCCACCCTTCATCGTCGTCACGACAGTCGCGGCAGCACAGCCCTCTCGACCCTTCCTCGGCAGCTGGCAGGGACACCCAGGTGGGCATTGGAGCTGCAGCTTTACGCAGATCGGAACTCGCTATACCGGTTTCAATTTTGCGAAAAGAGACACTATATCTTCGGGTGTGCAATGCAATTACAAGAATAAACAGACTCTGCAGCCACATTTAGTCTTTTAGAATCGATTCTTAGAATCTTGGCATATTGAAACGACACCTGGAAACATTAACCGGTCAACTGGGACCCTGCCAAGCGCGTATGTACACAGCCTCCGGAACCAATAGAGAAAACAATGCATTCACAAGAGCGGCAGGGAGAATGACGGTGGAGAGGGAGACAAACAGTAACAAGCGCTAGCTTCGGAGCCGGCCAGGCAGTCATCCCCCTGAAGAAGAGGCCGAACAGGTCTCGAAACAGAGGGCAGTTTTTAATAAAAATTGGGGGACCCTTAATATTCGCCTTTAAGGGGGGGACGAGGCTTTGGAAGACCGACTTTCTTAAAACTTGACGGATGTTGATGAAAATTGGCACAAATATTAAGAGTTGAACGCGATAGCGATATCCTGTCCCGAGTGCCTACTTCAACCACTTAGTGCATACTTGCTATGCACCCACTACGTGGTGTTAAGGGAATACGCGCAGTAAGGTGTGTGCCATTTGTAATGGGTGGCCGGCTTTAAACTATGAAATCTAGGCTTGTGCGAATAGTGATTTTGGACGAATAATTTCGAATCGAATTCGAATAGTATATATCACATATTATAAAGAGAAATGGTCATATTTGTCATGACCTAACTAACCTGCACAATATTTTTTTTTTAATTGAAACAATGCCTGTGCAAATGCCTTTTTTGTTTTTTTTTTGGTTCAAAGGAAGTGTAAACAACTTTGAATAGTAGCAGGATTTGACTTTCGGTAGAATGTAAGCGACAACCTGTAAAATGTGTTGCGTTTTAAAATTTACTATAATTAGAGCATATAAGCCGGTATAGCAAGCTTTAAAACTTAAAAAATGAATCGATGTGAGTGTAATATCTTCATTTAACCTTGAAGTGGGGCTTCGCGGCAGTGCGGATTTCTCCTGGATACGTGTTTTCACTGCGTAGCACCACTTCACTGCAGTGAAACCACCTTTAAAGGGGTTACATGCGGACTAATATACATTTATTCGTTCTTTTAGAATACTTCGAAATTTTCAATAATTTAAATTCGAATCGAAGCGAATTGGAATACCGTAATATTCTTTCGAATATTCGAATCATTAGAATATTCGCTCAAGCCTAATGAAATCGTTATGATAGTCGCATATTCTGACGCCCGCTGGCAATGTACGCTTGTACCACGCAATATTCCTGGGATATAAGATGTTATATTGCGACGCCTATATGAAGGACGCTTGCGTTTGCGAAGCGTGAAAGTTATTTTCACTTGCATTTCCAAGCAGAGGAAGTTATTTTCACTGTATTTCCAAGCAGAGGCATGGCTGTGTGGTAGAACACCTGCTTGCCACGCAGACGGCCCGGATTCGATCCTCACTCGGACCCGGAAATTTTTATTATTTATTTTATTTGCATCTTTCTCAATTTTTCGGTCACAGACAAGATGATTTTTCGCTCACAACCAACGACGCCGACGCCGGAATTTCTGCGAAACGAGCTCTTTAACGCTATCGCGTTAAAATTAAGAACTAAAGACTAAACGTGGCTGTCGAGTCTGTTTATTCTTATGATTTTACTCAGCCAGACAGATTTTTGTCAAATGTGTTTACCTTTAAACGCAAATACAGTAGAACTTCCCCGAGTGCTACGTGTTTCAAACTGATACGTCCTTTTCGCCAAGTCCCGGCATAACTCCCATAACATCCAATGTGTTGGGAACCCCACTGTTACATGTTGATGCATTGTGCACACTTGTTTGCCTCTGCAGCACCACCACCGGAGCCAAGGTGACCTCAGCAGTCTGGGGTCGTCGACATTCAGCGGTCTCGACCGTTGCGGGCCGCTCGTGCAACCGGTGCCGCAGCACATGGGCTCGGACTACCAGTCGGACAGCTCCAGCGAGTGGCAGCTGGGAGCTGGAAGCAGCGCAGGTTAGTCCTTCGTGCCACAACTCGAACCACGTTTTGAGATTAAGACTGCTGAGAGTTTTTTTTAACCATTATGTAGGACATCTGCATTAAAGAAAAGCTTTCTTCAGGGCATCCATTTTGTATGCTCCGTTACTTGTCCTACTTACTTGTCTTGCTGGCCTGCTTCAGACTCGCGTAGGAGGGACTGCAAAAGAAAATAAAACTCACAGGGTCTCTATGCATTCACCTAAAAAAACTCGAAGGCGAAAGCCGTTGTATTCTTTTTCTTCTCAGTTCCCTAGTAGCACCAAATGTTGCCACAACGTTGAAGCAACTTTCTGAATCTTGTGGCAACGTTGTGTTAACATTTGGTGCTACTAGGGTTGATGTGTTGATTCCTTTTCCACCCCTCTCCTAAAGCTTTCTACACCCCACTTGGTTTTGCACTGCCTCCGTGATCAGGCCCGTGTTTGGCCAAGCGGTGATGTCACGTGATGATGTCGTAGTGATGTCACGATGACGTTGCAAATTTTGGCAATCTGACCACATGAAAGCGTCATCACACGATGATTTCTTTGCACCACTCGTGTTGACACCGACACCACAGGAGACTGACGGTCAATTTTCCGTGCTTGATGAGGCATCTAGAACCTTCGCCTTAAAAAAGACTAACTCGTTGTAAAAGAAAAACTTGCATTCTCTGAGTGTTTGCATTTTTTGGGGTGTATCGTAAATCATCATGCTGTTTGCATGCCTTTCCTTTATTTGACACTGTCCCTTTTTTTCATTGTTCATCATCGATACTTTCAGTTGGCGAATATCAATTTGGGTGTAAGACCAGCATGCTGCTGTCGGTAAACTAAAACTCCGGCTTGTAGCTTGTGCGTATGACACAGATATGAGCCGGCATTCAATTTTTGCATGCAATTATGTCAAGGAGACATCTTCATAAGCAAGTGGTGAGATTTGGAGATCAGGTTACTTTGAGGGTATCAAGTATTATATTTGCTGGTTTTGTCAAATTTGCTTTTTAATTTGTCACTGCATCTATTTTTATGAGGTTTGTTTGCAGCAATATGCAACATGTCTGGGAAATAACATTCTTTGCTCGGAAGTGCCAGACAAACTCGGTCGACTACCTCAAGCGTTGTCACTTGAATAAATCTGTCGTGTGCATGTTGGGACAGTTCTGCGGCGTACACTCAGATTTGGCAGTTTACCTGAATGTTTGTTTTCAAGTTGTGTGTTGTGCCAATGTCCTATGCCGCAGATGAGCTGTCGACGTGCGGCAGCAGTCATCTGGGAAGCCCACTGCCGCGCCGTGGTCTCCAAGAGCGAGCCCCAAACCACAGTCCCAAGATCCGACTAGGGTGAGGCAGTCTTTTTTTCGTGCGTGCATGTCAAGAAGGAATGGTAACAGTGCATTGGTGAGCTAGTCTGTTGACAAACAGAATAAGTTTGAACAGCACAACTGAATGCAAAGAGCAAACAGAGGACAACGTGTTGTGTGCGTGATCTTGTGTGACCGTTCACTCACGCTGTTCAAACATGTTAGAAATGGTCACGTCTAAGTGAATCTACCATCTCTGAGAACGTTTTAACCCACCGTGCATGTGCTTGTCGCATGCCGTCAATGCAGTGACAGCATGCCGACAGTGAAGATACATTGGAACATCAATTACCGTATTTACTCGCATAATAGACGCACTTTTTTTTCCAGAAAATCCGGCTCCAAGTTCGGGGTGCGCCTATTACCGTATTTGCACGAATATAACGCTAGTTTTTTTTCCAAAAATTTGCGAGTTAGAAAGGCGCCTCGCGTTATGTTCGGGTTCGTGACAAAAGTGACACAAATATAGTGCGAAATTTTTTCGAGCCTTTTTTTTCCTTTAAAATCTTTTG
Organism: Rhipicephalus appendiculatus; assembly: GCA_030522465.1. Taxonomy (NCBI): domain Eukaryota; kingdom Metazoa; phylum Arthropoda; class Arachnida; order Ixodida; family Ixodidae; genus Rhipicephalus; species Rhipicephalus appendiculatus. The sequence goes on from JALIZH010017616.1 coordinate 43,643, forward strand.
TCCCTGTAACGTGCGCCGCACGTTCCAGGAATTTGGCGGGATTCGTTGCACTATATAGCACATTTTATTCCAACTTGCGCCTCCAGTCACCGCGCGCGGGAAGGCACTGTGGCGCCGACGCCTGCCTGGCGTCTCGGAGCACCGCCGCTCCAGTACGAAAACCTCGTGCGTACTGCAGTCGACGCACGCGCCACCACGGTATGCTGCGGCGATCGTGTTATGCCGCTAGCGCTGCTAGCGCCACGGGAGCCACAGTGGCAACACCACAAAAGCGTGGACAACAACAGTCATTTCGGACGCCTCGCGCGCTCGTCGCTGTGTTCGGATCTCAGTTTCTTCCGCATTGCCTGTCATAATGAACAAGAGGAATCAACACACTGCCGCGTTTAAGAAACAGGCGATCCTGCTGGCCGAAGAGAGGGGCAATTCAAGTGCGGCACGAAATCTCGGTGTGACGGAGTCAACCGTTCGAGGCCTGCAGTTCCAGCTTTCCCGTTCCAGCTTTCTCGTCTGTTTTGCTAGTGTCTGCGGTGTGCCGGTGTCACTGGGGCGCACGTAACCCACGACGTGCCACTTCGCGGTTCTCAGTATTTTGCCAGCGTCCGTGGAGTGCCGGTGTCACGTGGGCGGCCGTAACCCCCGAGTCTGACAACCGATGCGACACCAAACAGAACCCTGCCCCAGCCTCGAACGGTTGACTCCGTCACTCTGAGATGCCGTGCCGCATTTGAAGCAGCGAGGAAGAACAATCAAGCGAGCAAGTGATTCTAGCATTTTCGACGGCTATAAATATAAATAAAGCTCTGCGGGCGACCACTTTTTGATTGCTGTTTACAGTTGCATCACTTCGCGTTATAATCGTAATAAACTTTTGTTTTTTTTTTTCGTTGAGACCGATAGTACCCCCCTCGCGTTATATTCGTGGTCGCGTTATTTACGTGCAAATACGGTACACGGGGCAATATGACAAAGGACTGTTGCCACCGCCGATAACGCAAATCACCAAAGTCACGAATATCCGCACTACAGCCGAAACAACCTTCTTCATAGGCTACACTAGCGCAAAACGTGTTGAGCATGCAGTCTCGCGTGTTCCGAGAATCGAGGCATGCGATGCGGTGTGCTTACAAGCATTCAAATTTCCAAAAATTAACACCGAAAGACCCGCGTTGCTTACAAAATGAATGCGGAAAAAAAAAACCGTACGAAAAGAAAGCGCCATCGCGGAAATTCACCGATTATGTTTCATCACGACCGAAATTTTGTGCTCTGGACAGTACCGATCGTTCGATTTCACGGGCTCGCACCCCATGTCGAAGACATCGAATCGCGAACCACCATTCGAGTGTTACAGTCGCCACCCATGCCCCCCTTTCCTTCAAGTAGAGTCCACCGCAAAGAGTTACGTTTATTCCATACAAAACCGCAACTTTGATCGCCCGCGACCGCCACCTGAAAAGCAACCAACGCTGATTAGGCCTAGCGTACGGTTCGGCATGTTGTCGCGGGAAGTTTGTACAAGACAACATGAAGATTGGGTGTAGAAAAGATCGCACTCAAGCACTGATTCAAGAGCAGCGCGCGTGATACAATATTAAGGTTCGCGGCTGGGAAATCAGCGGCAACAAAAGTCCGCCGAGCTTGTGCAAGTCCGCATATTGGCAGCAAAGGTGAAAGCTCGCGTCGGAAAGCCGAAAAGCTTTTAAATTTGCGGACGAGGTAGCAAATGCGCGACGATGCTTTTCCCAACAGGAAACTCGAAGCGCGCTTGATAAGGACGCGATCGCACGTTCCACGCGGAGCGCGCTCGGCCGGCAAGCGGCCGGCGCCACGCCGGTGCAAAGGTTACTCCGACGCCCAGGCAACCGCCCGACTGCCCTTCTTCCTCACTCGGCGGACCCGCGCAGCTGGCGCAGCGCTACCGCGGTCTTTCTTATTTTCTTTTTTCTGCTCCAGTTAACGTAAGAGGGCGTCGAATTGCAACCGTGCAAATACGGTACAGAACTACTGATCACAGGCCAAGTTCGGGGTGCGCCTATTATGCGCGGAAATAAAAAAAACTGATTTCTCGCGACCAAACTGGGGGTGCGCCTATTATGCGAGTAAATACGGTATACATCCCCCAGTTATGCAACAACACGCAATTTACAACGAATTGGCTTGGTTTCGGCAAACACCTCATAGAAATACATTCAAACCTCTATATAACAAACACGAATACAGTGAACTCCCGTTAAGACGAACTCGGTTAAGACGAATTCTCGCTTAAGCCGAACAACATGGGTACGTTTGTTTGGTTTCCCATAGACTCAATGCAAAAAAAATCCGCTTAAGACGAACCGCCGAACAGGTCTCTTCGGTTAAGACGAACTTTCGCAGTGACTGACAATGCTGGCGATTCTGTGCAAGGAACATTGCAGTCTTGGTGGGGCTTCAGGCGAACGGGAGAAAGCAAAAAAAAAAAAAAAAGCGCTTCCTGGCGCAAAGACCCGAAGCGAATCGCGACGCGGAGGGAGGGAGCGAGATAAGCGGAACGAAAGGCAGTGCATAGCAGCTCATAAAGCCGGCAGCTCACCCCCCAGCATGCAGGTGGGGAAAGTGCCGCCTTTATCAGCAAAGAAAGCAAGAAAAAGAGTTGGGGACGCAATGGCTGGGGGGGACGCAAGCCTTTGCGTCCTTTTGTATTCTCCCACGTTCTTTGGTTCCCCCGCTAGAGCTCAACTGAGAAAAGCAGAACACAAAACCTTGGGCCCCTTTACGAGGGTTTTCATGTTTACAGAGGCGAAAACAGGGAGGGGGGGGGGGGAGCCAAACAAAAGCGACAACGAGAACAAAAATTTCCTGTGCCTTACAATCGCGTACGAAACCGAAACCACGTTTGCGGACGCTAGCACTCCCGTCAGAGGGGTCAGGTGCATTGTCATCGCCCTCCCACAATGGCGGCCGAGCACATTTTGGGTGCAGTTCGCGTTGTTTCGCATAGGGCCTGTGCGCGTCGTATCCTTTCCCAGTAAAGTGCAAATTGTGACGCGCCATTTCCATTATGAAAGCTCACGACAAAGGAAGGTTATTTTGCACATCGAATACAGCTGAGTTGCTTCTTTTTCGTGCCCGAGGCTTGTGACCGTGAGTAGCGCGAACGGAGATCTTCAGCTGCACGTCGATCAGGAAACGTTACTAAGGGCCGAAAACATGAAAATATGCGGACCTCGAAGAAAAGCTCGCACTTTCTTAAGCACCTCAGCGTATATTGGCTTTGTTGGCACGCGATCGAGGCTTATACAGAAGTGATATTAGAGCCAGCAAAGCAGGCTCACCGAAAGAAATGAACTGCCAGGAGAATAAATTTTCCATTATTTGAAAGAAAATTGTGCTTATCTCTCCATTTTTTATGGTTTTCGAATTGTCAACATGGGGCCATGCTACGGACTTGTTAAAATGTGTTAGCAATACATTCAAGAGCATTATTATGAACCCGCGAAATCGGGTGCTCGTTAGATTCGTGTAAATGCTCTGCTGGAAGGCATAGTTTTTATCAAGTTGAGCCAAATAAATGCTTTTTCTGGTTATTTCCACCCAATTTCAAGCCTACTCCATTCAGTGATGTCAAGAAACATATTTGGATGCCTTTTTAAGGGGGCACTTCTGATAAGCCGAACTCCTGATAAGACGAACAAATTTCCGTGGTCCCTTCGAGTTCGTCTTAACGGGAGTCTACTGTATAATGAATTATCAGTTATTACGAGGTAAGTGAATAATAGTTTTGTCATAGATACAGTGTTACGAATATACATTTATAACGAATTTTCTAATATAATGAAGTACTTTCGTGGCAGGTGTGACTTTGTTATAATGAGTTTGTGTAATGTAGTAGAAACCTCGATCATACAACACAGCTTTAAGCCTACCCTGCATCTTACGACAACTCTCCGATACCTTCCGAGACAAAAAAAATCACCTTATTTTTATTTACTCGATTCTTACACCCATGAAATGTTCGCGGGAGCAAAAGATAAACATCTGCTCCTAGGTTGACGATTACAAAAAAGGAGAGATGGGTACGTATGGTTTCTTAGAATGAAAAATTTGCTCTCCTGGTGGAAAACTTGACAGTGGGCTAGTTGGTTAAACATGATCAACGTTTCTTGCACAAACTTTGCAAAAAGAAACTCAAAACAGCGACGGAAGATGTACAAACACATCAGTGCAAACATGCATCAGACGTACGAACACATTGCACTGATGTGTTTTGTCTCATGTCAGCAGAAGGGGGGGAGCTGCGACGAACCTTCCCCCCCCCCCCCCCTTGAAGGGGAACCCTACGCACGCATATGTCGACAGTCATTCGAACACTCGGCAGTAGCAGATTATGGCGTAGGTGGCGCGCTTTCATCCGGACTGTTGGCCAGCCGTTGCTAGAGAGTCACGCGACCTCATGGGAAAGGCCCTTTACTGTTGAAATAAAATTAGGCTAACCAGAGTTGCTGGCACAGTTTACAGATGTGCGTTAGCGCACTCTAGGTTCCAAGTGTCAGTCCACAACCACGTACGTGAAGTGGATTTTCATGATAGTATTTGGCCACAAAGTCTTCTCTAAGTTTTGCATGTCAGACGAAAATAAACAAGGCAGTGGGATTGTTAGTGTTGCTCAATGAAGGCCGTATCCTGGTTCTCTGAATAATATGGTGGCAACAGTCCTTTGTCATATTGCCCAGCAGCTTGCCTCGTTGCAGCAAAGTGGACTGGGACGGAAACTGCTTTCAATGCGAAAGCATTTCTTTGCTGGGTTGGCAAAAGCACGCTGGCATCCGCAAAAGCTGTGTGTGGAAAGCAAATAACCTCTCCCGCCGGAACTGATGCCGGCACCAACAACTGCCGCAGCAACCATCTGCAGATGCAGCTGCATTTCTTCACTAGGTTAATGAAAGCGCGCACTCAGTTGGTGTTGCCGCAGCAATGCCCGGCACATGCTTCACTATGCCGCAATAAGCATCTACCACTGCCGTGTAGGAGAGGGGAATCCCTGCAGCAGATTTCTCAGAAACGCTCCGTAACAACAACCTAGCCAAACGAAATGCTTTCATGCTCTCATCTCATCAGAATACAGTATTTACTTGCGTAATGAACGCACTTGCATAATAAACGCACCCCCCAACTTCAGTCGTCAAAATTTGGATTTTTTTTTTCTCCCGCATAATAAACGCACCCCCCTACATTCATCCACGGCAGTCCCGCGAACCGACAAGTGGACGCCTCCTTGCCCATTGATCTTTTCCGTTTTTTATTATGCCGATCGACCCCCCTCGTATCGCTCCCCCCCCCCCCCCCTTCACCCTCTTCCGCGCGCAGTTCTTTGTTTTACAGCGAAAGCTTTTATGAGATCACAACAAGGGCCGTTTTTGCGCCGTAGTTGTCCGCCGCCGCCACCACCGGTGTCCGTAACCACTATCGCACGAAATAAGAAAAAAACTAAATAAATAAAAAACACCTATGCCACAGTGGGAATCGAACGTGGGTCTTCTGCGTGGCAGCCCAGCACTCTACCACTGAGCTACGCCAGTGCTTGAAACTGCGTTGCAAACTGACCCTCTGCAACCTTCATGTCGGGCAAGGAATCGTGTTAACATGTGTTGTAAAGCGTTTTAGAACAGCTAAGTAAAACCAGGCGTCCCACAATGCAAATTGCGTAACGAGTTGGTTGTTCAATGCTCCAACCCATTACAAAAGCCTCAGGCATAATTCTTTATCGTCGTCAGCCACAGCATCAACATGGTGCTCATAATGCGTTACAAGTGTGTAGCGGGTACCGCGCTTTTCCGAAGAAAGACGAATAATGGCATAGTGGACGCTTCCCCACTGCACAAAAATTATGATGATTTATGGCGTAGTGGGTACCATGCAAGTGTGGTTGTAGGAGTGCCCCCCAAGAGAGTTTAAAAAAGGCTCTAGAAAGGCCGCTCTTCCAGCTTTCGCTGTGACTGTGCTGCGCGTTCCGCGCAGGCCTGGCGGTTTTTTTTCTTTCTATCTGTGTGCGGCACGTCCCCTGTCTTTTTGAATTATCCGTGCGCCACAGCAGGATTCACGAACGGTGCGAGTGTAGAGACATCGCGACTCACAAGCACACAGTGAGCGAAGGTCACAAAACTGCCCGCGCCAACCAACGGTCGCTTCCTGCAAATACGAAACTTTGAGGCCCAACCAGCCCAACCACACGCACGCGATTTTCGAGCAACGGCGACAGGATTTTCTGTCGCGAAGGGCCATCCGTCGCCGTCGCAGGCATGTCGCAGTTTTCTGGAAAACCAGAAAAATTGGCTTGTCGCCCAGAAAAGAGCGTGACGATTCCCCGAAACATGGTGGCACCCCTGATCCTAGCTTCGGTTGCAATTTGCTCTTCATGCTTGTTATCGGCGCGTACTTCAAGGAATGCAAGATATTAGAGTCATCTTTTTTACAGTCACATCTCACGCGGAGAGCGAGGCAGCGGCCGTATTTTGTAGTTTATCTTGTTATCGACGGTTTGTTTTTGACGCTTCGGTCTTCGGTAGTAGCTTGCTGCAATAGGTGGTAGCTTGCTGCAATGTCAACGTCGTCATCGTGCGAGTTTGCCACGGAGACACGGAGTTTGCTAAGTGCGTCGTAGCGTACGCTGCGTATGCTTCCGGCCACCCCTCGAGATCACAGCAGATACCACTGTCGCGGTTAAACAAAAGATTGCGAAAAAAGAAAGCCGCGAAACGCTTTTACGGAGTGCGCGGGGACAGCTTGCAGAAGATAGCGCCATCAACCAGCAAAGATGAGTGAAGTGCAATAAAGAAGCTGTTTCCAAACAGTGTAAGTGTATGTTAATTGCAAAAGGTTAAGCTACCTTTTTGTATTACCGCATTTTTTGCTCATCCCAAAAAAGTTTTCGTAAAATTTACCCCGCATAATAAACGCACCCCCCAACTTTGCTTCAATTTTTCGGAAAAAAAAGTGTGTTCATTACGCGAGTATATACGGTATGTTTAGGAAGAGCCTCTGTAACCTTCTTTTTAAGTGTCTTTTTTTTTCTCTTGTTTGTACGCAGCTGTCGTGTTGTCAGCAGTGGCAGCGCTGCGACCACCGGCGAGGAGGTGATGCGCAGTCCACTGGCCAGTCTTCGCCACGCCGTCCCCAGCACACCACGGTCGGCCAGTGCCACTCACCCACTGTCGTCGGCTGGTCCGTCGTGGTCGCCCTCATCTGCCAAGGGCGGTGGAAGCAGTGCCGGCAGTAGTGCGGGCAGTGCGGGTGGAGGCTCCACATTCCAGGAGGATTTGCTCAGACTCATCGGACCCGACTACCTGGACAGTGATTCAGAGGCAAGGACCGCAGACTTTATTTCAGGCTTGACGGAATGCCTTTGTACCAACAGAGTAGGAACATAGCTCGGCAGAATATCCACATACTCATGTTCCTGCAGATGCTTGCAAGCATTCACTTGCATTCATACAGTAAAAGCTTGTGAATTTGGATTTCACAGGACCAGAAATACGTCCAAATTAAGTGAATGCCGATTTATCGACAGTATAAAGAAAACAATAAACAAGTGTCTATTACGTCAATGAATTTTCATTTTTTTGTTGAATACATAAATCTTGTACTCGTTTATCATAAGAGCAGTCTAAAAGCTACAATTTTCGTCATTCGCAAGTTTGTTCACTATATTGCCGTAGCTCAAGACCCCCCATGTCAACACCTTCGAAATCTGCTCTGAGCAATCGCATATTGCATACCGCCACCACCAACACCACCACGCGCAGATCGCTGTAATTTTTTCGCCGGAAAAAAAAAGTGGCCAGCAACTGACCACTCCTTTACAGCGCTAAATTTTGTAGCTCGTAGGAAATATTTTTCTGGAAATTGCATGACCGCGACATTTTGTGATGGGTGCACAAGTGTAGCTATGCTATCATGCTGGTAGAGCTAAAGATGAGTGCGTCTTGTACACAGCTGCGTCTTTATCTGCCAACTTTTTTTCAGCAAAAATAGTAAAATACAGTGGGCGCATCCTGTACAAAAGTATGACCTATACACCGGAAATTATAATAATATGCCGATAACTGTGCTTTTAAGATAAAGGGAAGTGACTTTGGCGGGTGGATCGACGAACCCAGGAACCCACATGGTGCCCACTTGGGCCGTCGGAGCGCCCCGGTCGGGCCCCGAGACACCGTCCTCATCGCTGGAGCGTGCTGGAAGACGACAGGGACTGGCGCTGCGTTGCCACTCATCGTGTCCCTCGACTGCAGAAGACGTGATTCTCACCACTGCGCAGCCAGCGCAAGTGATCGCCTGCTGTGATCTCTCGCCATCTGCTGGAGCTTCGGAAGCAAGTGCAAACAATGTGGCTGATAGTGCAAGGTGTGACATGATTTTTATGCAAACAAAGTGAAGGAGGCTTCTGCAAGTAGTAATTATTGCAGAATAATTTAGAAACAAACAGTTTAAATATGCAGGAGACTTCTGTAAAGCATTGACACAAATGCCGAAGGTTGAATTAAAAAAAAGTTTTGCTCTTTTTTTTAATTTGTTTTTATTTATAGATACCGCAATCTCAAAGAGACTATGGCAGATGTGAACCAAATAACATAGTTTTCTGAAAAGGCGCAATAATGTATACACAGGAGATTCATGAAGTGGTAAATAAAATGAGCAAAGGTAAATTGTTAAAATCTTTTCTTGGCGAAAGAGAAAACAGATGCACCTGTGAAGTCACATTATTTTTCAAACCTCTGTTACACAGGCATTTTCATGTAAGAGTGCAAGTTTGGTGTATTCTGCAAACCTTGCAGTTAAGAAGAGTTCTTTCTCTTCTTCTAGCGTGTGCTAGAAGTGAAAAACGAGGAACAGCGCGTGGCACGAAGATCTTGCTGGTTTTTTGCTGAAATAAATGGCAGCGTTGAGACACGCTGCTCTATCTCTTCAGGCGTATTGTCCTTTAAAACCCGGTTCGCTTAAAAAAGAAGTCTTTGGATTTTACACTTGCAACAAGGCAAATAGATTTGCAGGATCGGACTCACTATCGTTCACGCCACACCCTGGTCACCACAAGTGCCTAAAGCTTTGTGGTGACTGAGGTTGTGAGAGCATTTCGTATTCACCCTTCGCATATTGTGGCAGTGTTGTGAAGTGATATCTTAAGCAGTGCTTTATGCAGTGCTGCACACTTTGTCTAAACACAATCACATGTAGCCTGTTCTGTTCTGCGGTCTACCCTGGGAGTATGATCTCAGGATTGATTACCGTATATACTCACGTAATGAATGCACTTTTTTTTTCGAAAAATTGAAGTAAAGTTGCAGGGGTGCGTTTATTATGCGAGGTAAATTTTACGAAAACATTTTCGGGATGAGCAAAAAAATGCGATAATGCAAAAAAAAAAAAAAGTTAGGTAGCTTAACCTTTCGCAATTAACATACGCGTACACTGTTTGGAAACAGCTTCTTTATTGCACTTCACTCATCTTTGCTGGTTGATGGTGCTATCTTTTGCAAGCTGTCCCCGCGCACTCCATAAAAGCGTTTCGCGGCTTCCTTTTTTCGCAATCTTTTTTTAACCGCGACAGTGGTATCCTGCTGTGATCTCGAGGGGTGACCGGAAGCGTATGCAGCGTACGCTACGATGCACTTTGAAAACTCCGTGACTTCGTGGCAAACTCGCATGATGACGACGTTGACATTGCAGCAAACTACCACCACTACCACCATTGCAGCAAGCTACCACCGAAGCATCAAAACAAACCGTCGATAACAAGATTAACGACAGAATACGGCCACTGCCTCGCCCTCCGCGTGAGATGTGACTGTAAAAAGGTAGCCTATATCTCGCATTCCTTGAAGTTCGCGCGGATAACAAGCATGAAGAGCAAATTGCAACCGAAGCGAGGATCAGGGGTGCCACCATGTTACGGGAATCGTCGCGCTCTTTTCTGGGCCACAAGCGAATTTTTCTGGTTTTTTCAGAAAACTGTGACATGCCTGCAACGGCGCCGGATGGCCCTTCGCGACAGAAAATCCTGTCGCTGCGCCGCTCGAAAATCGCGTGCATGTGGTTGGGCTGGTTGGGCCTCAAAGTTTTGTATTTGCAGGAAGCGACCGTTGGTTGGCGCGGGCAGTTTTGTGACCTTCGCTCACTGTGTGCTTGCGAGTCGCGATGTCTCTACACTTGCACCATTCATGAATCCTGCTGTGGCGCACAGATAATTCAGAAAAGACAGGGGACGTGCCGCGCACAGATAGAAAGAAAAAACAAAACTGCGCGCGGCAGCGGGGGGAAGGGGTGGGGGGGGCGAAGCGAGCGGGTCGGCATAAGTAAAAAACGGAAAAGATCAATGGGCAAGGAGGCGCCACTTGTGGGTTCGCGGGACTGCAGCGGATGAATGTAGGGGGGTGCGTTTATTATGCGGGAGAAAAAAAAAATCCAAATTTTGACAACTTAAGTTGTGGGTGCATTGATTATGCGAGTGCATTCATTATCCGAGTACTAAGTACAGTACTCCTAAAGATGTGATGGCTAGCCATCCACTGCCGCACCTGTCTTGGCTGTTTGACTAGTGCTATCTGTTTGCAGTATGGGTATTGTGGTCAATTATATTTAGGAAGTACTTATTGTAGTCTGCTGTAGTATAGCCTACATAGTTTGTTCATACACTCAAACCTCATTATAACAAAGTGCATCTTACACGAAAATAAGTTCGTTATATCCAAAAATTCGTTATAAAGGTATGTTTCTAAGACTATCTATTGCAAGACTATTCTTCATTTACTTCGTTATAACTGATATTTCGTTATATCCGTGTTCGTTATATCAAGGTTAGAGTGCATAACCCGCATAAAATGTTTTGTAAGAGGAAAATTGGGGTGGGAGTTCTGTGCAAATTAAGCATTGTGGCTCGGCTTCATTCATTTCAACGTGGCTGACATTGCTTAGAAATCACACTTTTAGAGCACAGTTTTCCAGCATCAGCATCATCAATGAGGAAGCAAACAGAGCTGACATTGAAGATTTGACCATGACGATCCGTGCTTCAAATAATGGAGAATGTTTTCACAAAGATTTGAGAATTTCATTCATTGAGTTCAACAACTTATGAGGTTCTGTGTCTGGCTTGGTCACGTGCAGAAAAATATGTATATTAGTTCATCTTGAATTGTTCAAAAACTTCAGATACTGATAATTGAGCCAAAGTGAGTATCAAATAGAATAATATTCCATCGAATCATTGGAAGTAACATATACTTGCACAAGTCTACTAATGCGGGTTTTCACGGAACATCTGTGAATAAAAAAACAGTCGCAAACGTTCCTTGCTGTTTCCCGCTTTCTGAATCCACTTGCTTTCTTTTTCCTGCATGCTTTCCAGCTCTGGCAGCAGTGGCAACGTCAAGCAACCAGAGCAGAGACTGCAAGATCTTGAGGACAAAGTGGTGAAGCTCCAGGAAACTCTAGCCCAGGCAAGTGGTCCTGGGACAGCCATTTGGGGGGTTACAGCAGTGTAGGCTGAAATTTCATTGCAGTGTTTACCCGCGTGAATTGTGCATCCCTAAAATGTAATTGTGATTGATCAAAAAAAAATGTTGCATTTTTTTTTTTTCACATTGCCTTACGTCAGCACTTGGTTTGCTCTTTTTGTTGTCACTGTGTGACAGCTGACGAGCACGAGTGGCCGTAGATGTGGTAGAAATAAACGCAACAACCTCTCGCTTACATTGGAAGCGGTTGCGACTGTTCAGGAAACATGTGTCGCCATCAAAGCTAGCGTCTCGCAATTGGTCTCGATCCAGGAGAAAAAGGAAGTCACTGCTCGCACCGTACCGCTTATTTTGGGATGCTGCAAAGCTCGCTCTACCAAAGTCGAAAGAAGCTGTTCTCGTTTCACTGAGGAACAGGGATGACTTCCCGGTGAAACGAATTGGATCGGGCATTCTTACCACAATTGGAAGTTTTTCGGTGAGTACGCTGCTGCAAGCAAGTAGCCAGCCCGTTGTTTTGCATCTGCTTGCAGTTATCTGCCCCACTGATACCAATGATATCAAGTCTATAAATTATGCAGGTGTTCTGTGACAAAGCAAACTCGCTAGTCTTCTGTTGAACCAAATGCGTAGGATCGTCCAAAATTCACAATGTCATACCATCTCTCACTTGATTCTTCAGAC
>JALIZH010017617.1:0-150247 GCA_030522465.1 Rhipicephalus appendiculatus
GCCACATGCGTTTCTTATTTTCATTCTTGTTGTACTCGGTTTTCGCCCACAAAGACTGTCCGCATGCTCAGCGCAAACCGCGGCTGATTGTTCTAGAAGCTTCACGATTATTGTAGATCGTTGTGTTAAGATTGAGCGCAAGACGCGAACACTCTAGCTTATTCCAGAGCTTGCGCGACGACCAGTGATAAGGCGAGAATGTTCGATGCGTGATGTATAAAAGCCGGCGCGCTCCAACGATGATCAGATTATCGACGGCCGACGCTCTGTTCGCCGCTCTCAGTGTCAGCGTGTATTGCTGTAGTCTCACCGTCATTTTTTCCGGCCACAAGTTCGGCCAAAATAAAGAGTTTCTTCTTTAACTCGCCGACTGTTGCCTTCGTCGACGTCACGACCACGTGACAATACCAGGAAACATTAAACAAAGAAGGGAACTTTATTTTTAACTCGGCATATTGCTGCTTAATTTCAGTGGTTGTTTGAGGGCTTGGTTGTCATGATATGGACAGGGCTCACTTCAGAACTTCTTTTTCTAAAGCTATATGTTTTGTGCTAGGAACTTTGATTGCTCCAGCAGTAGCCAGAGTTCACCGCATAACGTTGCCAGGCGACGCGAGAAACATGCCCAACGTAGTAATTAAGGGTTTTTCAAGCAACCCTGTTGGCACCTTCTAAGCAGATGTTATCCACCCGAAAGACCGAGCGTGTGTAAGCACCCGATCGACTATTCAGCTCCAAGAAGGAGCTGCACCATACGCAACTGATTGTTTAATCGAAAATTTTCTGCGTGGTTCAGCTTTTCAAGCAGTTTTTTTGTGCAGACACTGCAGTGATGCTTTACGGCATTTGCGCGTCTAGTTTTCAGTTTGTTGGTGTTTTATTTCCAGCGTTTTTCATTTGTTAGTCGGACGTGCTTGTCTCCCTTCGTGCAGTTGCTATAGTGCAGTTTCCCAGAACAGCAACTGAACAGTGCTGTCTATGCACATTAGAAGAGCAGTTCTGCTGCTTCGGAAAAGGCGACTGGTGCGGCTACTCGACAGATTCCTTTTACAGTAAGGAGTTCATTTCACGTTATTTGATTACACTAATTGCAGAAACCGGGCTACACATTCACTTATTATTGGCTTATTTCGAGCTCTTTTCTGCTTCTCGTCATTTGGAACGATAAACGATTCTGAGTTTTTTTTTTTTGGAGAATGCATGACAGTAATATCGATGGCACACGGTCACTTTTGATCGCGATCGTGCCTAATCGGTATAGAATTTCGTGATTATGATTGGGTCTTTGACAAAAGCTGCAGCAGGCAGCCAATAACGGTTGAGGAACTTCATATTGAATAAGGCCGATCATCAGTGCACCGTGTGACACCGGTATAACACTAAGCGCGCCTCGACATTATGCTGCATGACTTGGGTGCCGAATATCACTCATTATTCCACTGTATAATTAAGCGGGTAATGTCTGCAGCTCAATTTTTTGTCTGATTTTTTTGGTTTTGGTTTTTTTTTTCTTTACGATCTGCCGTTGAATAACGTATGCTGTCGGGCTAGTTGGTGCATGGCTGGTTAGAAATTGGTTGGCACAAAATAAGAACATGAACGGAAAAGCAACACGGACAAGCGCTTGTCCGTGTTACTTCTCCGTCAATGTTCTTGTTTTGCCAACCAATTTCTAACTTTCCATGATCTGCCGTACTCACTTGTGCTTCGGTGTGGATGTCAGACAACCTCTTTCACCTTCTTTTTTATAAGGCTTAGGGAATCGATCATCAAGGTTGGGCCTTTGATTTTTGAGGGTATTTCAGGTTTCTTAGAACGGATGTGGACGGAAATGCACATAACTCGAATTGCGTTATGAAAGCTATTAGGACTCGTCAAGGAAAGTCGCTGATAGCATACCTCGTTGTTCAAACATACAGAGTAAATTTAATGATATTTTCCGGATTTCCACCTACGAAAACTACGTCAAGTTCATGCAGCATAACACAGTGGTGACACTCCGAATGAACCTCGACAACCTGGGGTTCTGTAACTTACACATATATCCAAGTGAACGGTTGTTCATACATTTCATCACCATTGATATGCGGCTGCCGTAGCCGGGAAACGAACCCGCGTCCACGATATTAGTTACCATCGTTGTTGCTTTCTTTACCATCAGTCTCTGTGTAGAGATAAGACTGATACTTTATATTCTCGAGTTGGCGCCCACGTTGTTTCTATTTCAAGAATCGATGCAGAATTCTCGAAGATAGTGGGAGCTAGAGTCGCCTTGCCAATAATAGTTGTGCTCGTCTGTGTTATGAGTAGAGTTGAATATGAACCTATTTTTCGTAGTGTCTCTGATACGGCATTCTTCCTTCAGACAGCTCTTCTGGCTACTACATCGGCTGACCAACGGAACATCGTTGGCCGCGGTGGTATCATCTGTAAAAAGCACTTTTGTAGCCTGATCTACTTGCCTAATCATAAAGCATTAGGCGACCGCCTGTAAAGTAGTCGTCTGCAAGAAGTGATACAAAAAATAATCATGCGATGACGTCATCATAGTGTCACACATTGCCAACATTTCGTGACGTCACACAAAGTGAAGTAATGCTATCGTCGCTTGGTCAAAAGGGGGGCCGACCCCCGAGGCACTGCAAAACCACGTGAGCTGCAGAGAGCCTTCGGGAGTATGGGGTGGGTGTGCGTAAGTGCTATATCGAATAAGAAAAAAAAGCAAAAAAAAAAAACGAGGAAGAAGAGCACGCCTCTCGCCTTTGAGACGTTTTTAGGCGATAGCCTCACGGACCGAGACACTCTTTAGGGCAACCGGTAAGCTTCCAGAAAAAATGAATGTCAGAGAAACTCTGTCCGCAACCGAAGTAATGAAGATTAAAAATACTAAACAAAATGAAAGGATTCCTTGTTTATCGCTATCCCCCCCCCCCTCTTAAGTATAAGGAAAGGAGCCGGCCACAATGACGGGCAGGGCCGTAGGCAGAAATTTTTTCAGGGGGGGGGGGGCACCCTCTTGATCTGAAGTGGGGGCCGGGCAGGCAGATGTGATCCTGTGTCATTTTGTGTTCCGTATGCCATGGCGAAAAAGAAAAACTAGGGGTTGGGGGGGGGGGGGGGGGCACGGTTCCGGTGTTCCACCCCCTGGCTACGCCCCTGATGACGGGGAACTTGCGCAGTGTCTCCCTAATGGCGAAGTGTGGGGAAACAATCGAAAACATTGCTGCCGAGAAAATACACTCTTTCCTCAACGTTGGTCGAACGTGCGAAGCAAGATAAGGAACTGATAAAGGCCTCATGCTGTGGAGTGTACTGCCGTCGCTATCCACTAACGGCAACACCTCAGAACACAACCATGTCGTGCTGAAGTTATTCCTGACGATGTACTTTTCAAAATGTATGCCTGCACTGTCAAAAGAGGCGCGCTGTACTCCAGGGCCCTGCCTGTTGTCTCTCACATTTTGGTTCTTATGTTCGTCAGGCTCGATCTCTCCCATGGTCGGCAGTTGTTCTGCTTGTCGCTTCTGGTAGTAGTGCTGCGTGTCCCATGGCCACCACGCATTGTTGATCTGCTTTTAGTTTCCCATTGTAGGGCTCACGAAGCTCCTTCTTCTTCATAGACACCACACGACGTTGCATTTCTCCACGTCTTCGAGCCAGCATAAATTCGCTGCTTGAACCTAATCTCTTACGAAGCGTAGACGTCCCTGTTCCGTGCGACGCGTCTTTCAGTCCTCGGTCGCCTCAGAGCTGAGTTCACTTTTTGTAGCGAGAGCTACATTGGACGTATTCTTGCCGTGTCGCTGTGGCCGGTGGCCGCACCGCGAGCTGAGCCGTTGCCTAGCAACCGCCGCAGCTTGTAGAGCCGCGCCATCTGGCATGACGTCAGAGCAGGAGCCGGCGAAACCGCGTTGCAACAACAGAGGAGGAGCATGCGTTGCATCGTATATACAGATGGGGCGGCTTGGTGGGATTTGTCCGCAGATATAGAAAGTGAGTCGGAGAGACTCAAAGAAGACAGGCTTCGTCGTCGGGACGAAACCAAGAGGAGGCAGCGAGCCGAGGAGACGGAAGAAGAACGAGCCGCACGCCTCGAGAAGCTTCGTAAGTACGAAGCGGCTAGGCGAGTGCATTCAGATGAGGATGGTTCGTCGTCTAGACAGCAGACACAAACCTTGGCCTCAAAGTACTGTGTCGGGGTCATTGAGACGGCTGCTTGCTACTTCACCGACCGTCTTCGTGGCAGTTGAGAAACAATGAGATTAAGATGTTCAAAATAAATGCGTTACACTCTTAATAAAAAAAGTCGTCTTTAATGCAACCATAATTAAGGAGAGGTAACAACTAAACCTAAATGCACAGACGTACGAAGCTAAACGATAAAGATGTAACCGTGCAGAGAACCAAGCTAAACAATAAGATTAACCGTAGCTCTCGCTACGCACACCGCATAACTCAGTTAAGCCAAAGCCATTTTTTTTTGTGGCGATTCATTTTACTAGCACGTCTCAACGAACCCTTTCGGCATCTCGCACAGAGAGTGAGAAGATGACATAGAAAGACTCGCGTTGATTTATTTTGAACCGCGCAACACCT
Organism: Rhipicephalus appendiculatus; assembly: GCA_030522465.1. Classification (NCBI taxonomy): domain Eukaryota; kingdom Metazoa; phylum Arthropoda; class Arachnida; order Ixodida; family Ixodidae; genus Rhipicephalus; species Rhipicephalus appendiculatus. Next base: position 4,597 of record JALIZH010017617.1, read on the forward strand.
GCGCCACCGCTGCGGCAGTCACGTTGGCGGATGATATTGCAATGTAGTGGTGTTCCAAGAGAACCAGCGTCGCGTGCGGCTAGACCACATGAGCAGTCCCCGGAAAGTCGGCGGAATACAAAACAAAAGAGCTTTGTGCCAACAGGAGCGAAAGGGGGAAGCGTCTAACATCTGAACGCGCGAGATCACTGCAATCCAGACAAACGCGTTGAAATGAATTGTAGAGAATACGATGTCTTCGTTGAAATGTTCCTGTCGGCTGCCGTCGGTACAGTGTCCTTAATCTGCTTGCTGCATTGCATGTGTGCAATGATGTTGCGGATGCTAATAGGATACCCATTTTTCATTTTAAGCATTTGGAGTGGTAAACATTTACGCGGAAAAATCAAAAACAGCAAAAGCATTTGTAACTTTCGAACTATCATTACGCGTTTCTGTTGAACAATTCCTGTAATATCAAACGCCAGTAGTCGGAAACGCCTCCCACAACAATTCTTAAGTTATGTAATTGACTCAACTTTTTTTCTTACCCTTCATCTATGCGGCCGCGGTTTGTTTTCCTTGAGTTCCTCCAGCGGGAAGGAATACGTCTTGACTAACAATACCGGAGCAAAGAAAACTCCCTTTTCTTTATGGGGAGTGCAAGTGCAACATATCTTCGAAAAACACCCTGTTTCGACAAAAGAGGTGGCTCGTACGCACTCGTCTGTTTGTACTCTTCAACCCAAACAATGTAAAGTTCAGAATTCACAATACTGACATGGCGCCTCATAGGATGGTCGCCTTAGCTACTTAATTATAGCACCATGGTATATATATATATATCCCTGCAAATTATGTTCCATTGACGTTACTGTTGGTTTAGTTGACACAGACGGACTTCCGACCCGCCAGACAGTTGTGCAGAAGCAGCAGGTCGGCAATCCAAAAGCAACCTCCGTGTTTCTTTTGTTCTTTTTGTTCAGGAGTTAAGCAGGTGCCGGCACGAAGTATTGGTTCCACGTGGTGATGCCGCTTTGCCCTCGCGTATGCAGGTAGACATGTCGCATTGCAGAGGTGCCCAATCCTAGATTAATTGGCTGTTACACATCCCAGGGCATAGCCGTTGGACTAATTCATGCTGCCCGCGCCTACCGTTTGTCCAATTGCGACAGAGTCACATTTGAGTGTGGCAAACCAATCAGAAGTGTACGATTACAATGTCACTCACGCAACATTTGCGTTATGTGACCCTCAGCACACAGGTAACATGCTTGTTTCTCTTTCAGTTTGCACCACACCTGACGTGGGATCTGTGAGGATGAACCGGGCAACACAAATCTGTGCCGTGCTGTTATTGTTGCACTCAAGTGCAGCTACTGCAGTTCAAGATGGGCCAGAAGACACACGAGCGAGTGGTTCAGCACTCAGCGCAGTGGTTCAGCGCGCAGACGTCGTTCTTGTCTCCTTTGAAGAGCCATTGCAGGAAGCACACTCCACATTCGCACAGTGGATCGCCAGACCGTTAACTACCTGGAGCGTGCAAAGTAAAGCGTTCGTTAAATATATTTTTACGACCTCCTTTCGAGGAAAGAAACCGGTTTTTTTCACCGTTGACACCAGCGAAATAGCGTCGACGCGGAAGATACGACGCGTTAAGTGGTTCACTTGTTGGGTAATGTTTCTTGCTACCAAAATATCCAATATTCGCTCGCAACCACACAGTACGAGTTGGACGCTGCCGAGATCGGTGTGTCAAGCTGGATACCTTACAATGAATGCAACTTCCATGGAGAGCTTTGCCTGGCCTCAAGAGTCGTCGACACATTTAGAATCAGGGTCCAAAGATACGGTAGCGATATTGAGGCCTTCAGAACCTTTAAGAGAGCAAGCCGTTCGCCAATTGACGGTTGTGTGCGTCAAAAGGATGCGTAATAAACGAATAGAAGATAGCTGTGAGGACACTTCTGTTATGGCTCTGCTCACATTGCTGAATCGAAAAAACATTACAGTGAAACGCGTGGAAGCTTCAGATTCAAACAAGATACGCAGTGACTTTCAAAAACACAGAAGCGATTTAATACTTCAATATCTTCCGTTACAGATCAGCTTTCCTATAGTCTTCGACTTACCTGTAATCCGCGTCGTTCAGGATACTTTCTATTCTCGAGTGGACGAACACCGCGTTGTGTCTCTCTCAGAAGTTGCCGAGGAATCGTGGAAACTAGTGGCAGCTACCGCTGCCATGCTTTTAGTAGTTATGTTCGTCTTTTTTGTGGTTGAGAACCAAAATGGGTCAATTTCTCGCGGTATCTTTGATACGGCATTGTTCCTTCTGGCAGCTGTTCTTGCAACGTCATCCGAGCAACCGAAGATCCGTGGTCGCGCTCGTATCGTTGGGAAAGCGCTTCTCGGCCTATGGCTAGTGGCATTAATCCCACTTTCCGTCTACTTCCGCACTGAGTTGACGGCCATTGTAACGCTCACACGTCCCGCATATCGCATTGACACGCTGGAAAAACTGGAAGATGCCCTCGATAGACACGAAGTTGCCCCTTGCGTTGTTGAGGACACCTTAAGCTATGATGAGTTGTACTCAAATGACACCTACTTACCGCGTCAGTCACTGTGGCCAAAGCTTCGGCTTGCGTCTGCCCGACTCGGCGAAGAAGCACTTGTTACGAGGAACGTGTCTGATTGTATCCAGTGCGCGTCAAGACCGGACCGTGTCTGCTACGTCGGTCATTGGCGTAATCCGAGTAGTTCACTGCTGAAAATGAGAAATGTTGCAGCGTTTGCGGAAACTCTGAAAATTGAGCTCATTGGTTTTGTAATGCCCAAATTTGAGCGGTCATACTCAACACTGAGAAGGCTTTCTCTTGCTATTGAAGAGCACAAACTGATCGATTGGGATTCGAGAGAACCTGAGTACGACAACGCAGACACTGAGTTTGACATGAGCGGCCTTATAATGCTGCTGCTCACCTTACACGCCACGAGTTGCCTCGTTCTCGTGCTCGAAGTAGTAGTGGCTCGATGTATGCGGTGGGCGTGATTGTATCCAGGTGGTGTAACTGTGCGAAGCGTTTTGTGAGTCAACATGTGCAGTAAACTGCAGCGTAGACGAGTACTTTTCGCTTAGGACACTTGGTAAGCGGTAGTTACTGTCTCTGAGCGAACCTGTTGGTCGGTGATCATGTAGTGCAGCCTAGGGGATATACTTTTCCATGTTGCAGGCTGTAGAATATTCGGTCTCTTGAAGAGTTCTCTTAAGAATTGAGAAAACAGAATGAATTGGTTGGTTTGATTTTTCGTTATAGACAGCCTAATGAAGACAGTAAACAATAAAGCCAAGTAAGGCATGGCGGGCATTAATTGGAGGTTTAAAGAGAAGTTTTTATTGAATGACCAGTGCAGCTGGTGGTGGCGGTATTAAAAAAAAAAAACGCCTCCTCACCCTGAGCTGGCGGGTCTCAGAGAAATCATACACAAAAGAACAAAATTTTATTTTTGGGGCTGGAGTCAAGACCTGGTCTTTTCGATTTGAAAGCGAGAATCTCGAACACTAGGACACCCGCTTATTGTTCCCCAATGTGAACCAAACTGAAGCACACTAATATGTTCTACCGATCATGCAAAAACAATTGGGATGCAGTAGACTTGGTATGGGCGCTTCATTGAAATAGTTCGTGCTGGCGGACTGAAAGCAATCTGCTAAAAAGAGCGTTAAGTCAATGGCAGGAACTGCACTTTTCAGGAAAGTTCGCCTTCGAGAAAATTGAATTCCTAATCCGTGTTTTATGGGATGGCGTGAGGGCTCTTTAGCTGGGCTGTTCTACAGGGTGACGAAGGTTGCAGAGGGCGTGACATGGGCCATGCCGACTGAGTCCAAAAACAGCGTTTTATGGACGGCCGCTACGTATGAAACAGGAAAGAAATGAAGAAAAGCACGACCTTTGGTATGCACACGTCAAGCTCCGCCTGCCCCTCTTGCCCAATTTGGGAAGGGCTCCTGAATTTTATAAGTGTAGTTCAGTAACATAGGAAAGCAGAAAAAAAAATGAAAGTGGACGAAAAAAAAACATGCCACCTTTCAATACACCCTCGGACGCGTAATTCGAAGCCCCGAGGCACTTTAGGTGCCCGGGCTGTCGTATCATGTCGTCGTATGCCGTCATCTAATGTGGTCGATGGAGTCACACATACAAAACCATGTACGGCATAGCCATGTGTAGTATTACATTACAAGGGCGGGAATGAGAAGGGAGGTTGAGGAGGAGGGAAGGAGGAATGGAGAGGATAATGCATAGCGTAGCCATATATGTGTAATTCAGGCAAAACCTGCTATAGCATAGCCATGTATTTTATAGTATAGTTAAGTAAAGGTGCGGAGGAGGGAAGCGAGGGTGAGGAGAAAAGGAAGAAAGAAGTGGGAGGCTAAAGCATAGCGTAAGCCATGCAAGGCTTTACGCCGGCAAAGCCATATATAGCATAGCCATGCATAGCATCGCATAGCAAGCAGGCTGAAAGAGAAATGCGTGTGAGGAGGAGTGGAGAAGGAAAACCTAGCATTGCTAGAATAATATAGCATAGGCATGTGTAGTATACTACAGAAAAGGGTAGGAACAAGAAGTGAGGAGAACTTGAACAAGAACATGGCTGATTCTAAACATTTTTGCGGCTGTCGATTTGCAAGGCAGTAAACTCCTTTCGTGAAACGATACGATGGTTATTTTAAAAACGTGTTTCACGGCCCCTTTGAGCTAATGACGACGCTACCACAGTAGGAGATATGTATTTGTAGCTCCGTATTTCTATAAGCACCCAATTGCAATTGTGGTTGGTCTTGAAGTGAACTCTATGACTGTCATGAAGGACCGATCTTAAGATTGATAGAATACCCAATGGCCAATTGGGGAGATGGCAACGGTGTTTTAGGCATTACTAAAGACCGTTACACTTTTGACACCTTGGACTTTTTTTTGCGGTAGCAGCAAGTCATCGTATTTATTAACCCATTCATGCTCAATGCACGATGTCAGACTGTCTCCACAATACCCAATTATTAGCGCAATATAGTTTTGAGTGCGTGTTTGTGAGCATTTTTTCGTGTTCGTGTGCATCCCTAATTAAGGAGAATAGAGTGATTGAAGTAATCGCGTGACCCTTGGAGATTGCCTTTTTGCACATGCGTTTTTGGGCGTAAAAGCGCAGTCAAGCAAAAAGTACAGTGATGCACAAGGAGCACGATCTATCAAAGTTTTGTGCGTGAACTACGCTACTTTATCTCGAGAGTCACAGGGAGCACTGTGCACGTGAGCAAACAGAGAACTTCTACGAGCAACCATTCGCAAAACACGCGTCGTGCCACTCAGATACGCCATTTGCTTATCAGATGAAGTGGCGGAGACTATGCTAGCGCATTTCTCTTTTAGAAGTGTGGTCTTGGGGGCGCCTCAGCAATAAGACCTGTCATGTGATTACCGTATTTTTGCAATCACGCTGCAGTTCTCAGACATGGCCAAGCAAACACAGCTTTCAGGATGAAGTGCAAGCCGCCGCCTGTCTTGTTTTTCGTTTTTTTTTGATAACCTTAGTGTTGTTGCACATTTGCAACATGTCCGAGATATGTAATAAATTATGACTTCATTGCACTTTTGGAATTCAGCTTGATGAGTCGCGTTACAAGTTTGCTTTCTTTAGCGCGTATTTTAGTCATATTACGCACATTAGGAAGACTTTGTGGTGTTGCTTGTTTAGGAGAGGTTGCGGTGCTCGACGTGACCAGCCACATCGCGACCTTCTAACTTTTCTGAATACTGTGTTTCGGCCTCCCGTTAATAGCCATTTGACCTTTCCAGTTTGCTTCTATGTTATGTCTCCCTCATTTGGTTATTTGCTACTTTTATTATTCATATCTTCTTTCATCTATATATTCCCTCCTCCTAGAAGAGTAGGCAGGCGTTTTGATCCTTGAGGTGGCAGCTCTGAACCTCCTCTCTCCAATTTTCTTCTCGGTCCTTCCTTGTTTTTGTATACGCTTTAGAATAACTAATATAGTAGAAGTAGTAATGACAATAATAAACTGTGCTCAGTTTTTTTTAATTCGCCGGTAGTAATTCTTTCCTCCTGCATGAGCCGTATATAATCCTCAAATCGCCGAACGTGTTAGAGTATCCATTCTTTTCTGGTTCACACCTACATACTGGCGTCACTTCCTTCTCTTGCATACATGTCAGTCTGGGTTATGGGTTCTTTACCCCGTCCGGCGAATACTTAAATACGAGAACGGACTAGGTTTCAATTGTTATCCAACGAAGTTGTAGCATCAAATATACAGATATCTCGCTTGGTTGAGGACCGGCATCATCACACGAATAACATTTCTGAAACGGAAATTGGCAGCCACCAGTGTGCAGCACAAAGCCACAAGGAAAATTGTGGCTTCGTGCTACAAACAGGTAGTCGTCAATTTCCATTTCATAACATTTCTGCCACCTTGTGGGATTCTACAGAACTGATTTGCGAAATATTATTCTGTATTAATTCTACGACAGTCTTTTATTTCCTGTTATCTGTAGCTCGCCAACGTGCACATTCTCGGCCTGATTACATCACACTTCGTTTAATACTTGGGTTCGTTGTTAGGGCACTATTTTTTTCAATTATATGTTTTACAAATTTCTCTAAGCTGTTGTTGCACATAGCGTGGTCTTTAGTTGTTGTTTTGACAGCGCCTTTGCAATGTTTATTGTGACCTTGCATAGCTTTGTACTGAGCGATTGCACCGCGCATGTAACATTATATGTAACATTATAGCCAGACTGAATGAAATTATTCGCATTGTTAGTGCCGTTGTACGGATTCTCCAATTAATTCCGCTGAAGACTGTCGGTCTAGCACGCAGTGGTTCTTGGTGTTCTCTGTGCACGTTTGACCAACTGGCTGATTGCAAAAAAAAAAAAAACACGTCAGCGTTGCGTGCATTGTCATTCTCCAATTTCCGCGTTCGAAAACATGTTTGCCATAACGGACACATTGTGTTGTATGCTTCAATAAAACTCTGCACAAGACCTCGTGTGTGTCCTTTCTTCTATTTCCGTCCGCCTCGGTGGAGCAGTGGCTACGGTGCTCGGCTGCTGACCCGAAGGTCGCGGGTTCGATCCCGGCCGCGGCGGTCGCATTTCGATGGAGGCGAAATGGTAGAGGCCCGTGTGCTGTGCGATGTCAGCGCACGTTAAAGAACACCAGATGGTCAAAATTTCCGGAGCCCTCCACTACGGCGTCTCTCATAATCATATCGTGGTTTTGGGGACGTAAAACTCCCCAGATATTATTATTATTATTTCTTCTATTTCCGAGCCATGCTACGGCTTCCCACATTGTACAACTAAAGCTTATTTTGACGCTGAATGAGTAAGATCTTCGTACTCCCTGAAGTATTCCTCGTGCTGGGGTGAGCCTCTTGGGTTGGGTTAGGAATCAGATATTGTCATCGTACGTTAAAAGCACTCTTAGAAAAAAAAAACTGATATTTATTGGCGTAGACTGGCCACCCGATTAGGAGGGACGCACTGGCCGAGCAAAAGGAGCAAGCCCCAGATGGCTTTTCAAATGCGAAAAGTGACCAACGGCGGCCTCGGCGTCAAGACGAAGTGATGCGAGAAATGGTCATGCCTTGACGTCAGCATGTTATCAAAGAACTCCAAAATTTTTCACGTAATTCAGATGTCACAAATTATATGTAAGGGGCACTGGTACAAGCCACTGAGAAGAAACAAAATAAAAGGTTGAAGAACATGGCTTTTTCCTTTTAGTCGTTTTAGGTGAATGCATAGAGAAAAGTAGAAGTGCAAAGGAAAGGCAGGGAAGTTATCCCGTTTGGTCCCTTACGCAGGAGCAGGGGGAAGGGAAGGAATAGTACAGAGAAAGCAAGGGCGAAAGGCAGAGCAACTGATACGCGCACCCACATTATCATGGACCAACACCAACTCGCCCAACTTTTTATTTTACACTTATGAACGTTCACCACGCACACACAGACAGTCACACGCGAGAAAAATTTGAGACCACTGCAAATATTTCAGACCGTGGGCTCTCAGGACAACCAGTAAATTTCCTGATGAGTGAATGTAAAGGAAACTCTGCAAGCAAAATAAAGAGAATTGAAAAACAACGGCTCGATCGCCCATAATCTTGAGTTGATATAGGTATGGAATGTCTACCTTGAAGCAGATTTGTTGGAGTTTATGCTAGCCTCAACGTTGTGCATGTTCGCAAGGGCACACCCCACTAAATAACAGCACACCACACTGTGCACTCGTCCATATAGAAGCCATTGTTTGATGTCTCTGTGTGACAGAGTTCTTGGGCTTTGCCTAGCGTATGTGGTGGACGAAGCCACGAGGCGACAGTGGGCAGGTACGAATGACGCACTGTGGCATCATCTATTGAAGAATTAGGCAATTCCCGCCGCGAAACTACTGCCTGTGCAGCGCGCCGTTTACTTGCCTACCTCCGGCGTTCGAAACGGCAGGTTTGCAGCTGGCGTTTTCAAGCGCCATTGCAGGGGGGCTCTATCTTACTTTGTGACGTCGCTACCGTAAACTGCAAGTAAGAGTTCAGCGAATAAGAAGTTACAGCTTCAATTATGGTGTGGCCGAACACCAAGAACGTTAAAGCCACATATTTTCTAACTTCTTTGGACCAACCTCTAGGGTATGCAATGTGGTCGACAAGATCACAGCCAGAATCGACACTTTTGTAACTTATGAGGCGATTTCCCAGATGTCTCGTCAAGTTCTTGCCAAAATATCCGGATGGTCTTGTTTCAATGTCCGTGTGTTCTCGTTGAACTACCCGGAGGTCTCGTTTCAACAGCAGAGCTGTATAAGTCGAGCATTGCTCCATGACGATTTAACAGAATTTGATCCATCATCATGGACTGGCACACGCTCTCTCCTTGCTCTTCTTCCTCTTCATATTAAGCTTCGCAGAACTCCAGCCCGATTTGACCAACGTGGGAGGCAGAACTCTGATGGGTCAGAGAACGAGCTCAGAGTTAGAGCGAAAGCAAGACAGAGAGAAATGAGGAGCTTTTTTTCGAAATGGGCTGAATCCTAAAACCGAAACTAGCACAAAGAAGGCCCCGTTGGTACGTACATACTCTCAACTTTCCTCTAAAGCAGTAATAATTAGTTAATAATAATAATTATTCATTTATTATTACTGCTTTAGAGGAAAGTTGACAGTATGTACGCGCCAATGGAGCCTTATTTGAGCTAGTAGTTTCGGTTTTGGATTTAGCCCATTTCGAAAAAAAGCTCCTCAAATAAAGAAAGACATTATTGAAGAGACAATGGTAAATTCTCGTCCAGAAAGATTTCATGGCTAGGCGGGTTTCGAACCCACGTACCCACGATCAGAAGGCGAGCGTCGGAACGACTCGTCTATATGCAGACACGCTAGCAGAGCCTAGCATAGCCTTGCATAGTGTAGTACAGTATGAAATGCGAAGGAGAAGTGAAGTTGAGGAGGAGGGAAAGGGGGATTGGAGAGAGTAAAGCAACGCATAGAAAAATGGCAAACAGAGAAATACAGAGGAAGAATGAGTGAAAGAGAAAGAGAAAAGTAATTAGAAATAGACAGAAAGAGGAAGCAAGCGAGAAATGCAGAGAGAGACAAAGAAATGGAAGAAATAAAAAAAATAGAGAGAGAGCTATACAGAGAAAGAAATAGGTGGAGTGAGAGAGAGAGAGAAAGAAAGTAAACACCACAAAATGCATAGATAATATTGAGAGAAAAAAGAAAAAAAGGAACAAGAAAGAAAGTGAAAAAGAGAAAGAAGCGAAGATGTTCGCCCAGTCCCGCACTTCATTTTACGCTTATCACCATTATAGTGTGAAGCTGCCTTAATTTTTAAGTGCCCGGATAAGGCAGTGGCGTTTGGCTCAATGTCAGTTGAAGGCCGCCGAACACGTGACTTAAAAGCATTTCATGCTTAGTATTACACAAAATTGGCGAAGGCCCGCGGGAGAAGGCGAAGGCCCGCGGCTATCTGGAATTAAGGAGGCAGAGCACTATAAATCAAACCACGTATAAAAACTGAAAAAAAAGAGAAGGAAGCGAGAAATAGAAAGAGAGAGAAAGAGAAAGAAAAGTAGAAATAAGTCGAAATAAAGAGAAAAAAAAAGACAGAAAGAACTGGAAAATACAAAAAGAAAGAAAGAGAGAAGGAAAGAGAAAAACGAAGAGAAACAAAGAAGGCTGCCCAGCTCCGCACTTTATTCATGCTTGGCACCCCTAGGGCGAAGCTGCCTTAACTTTTAAGCCGGAAGCCTTTAATGTCTCATGCTCACGTCCGTCCGGTGTTCGTCCCGGCGCCCGTCCGTCCGTCCACACCCCCACTGCGCACGCGCAAAGCCCATTCAAGAAAAATAAAAATAAAAAACTTCCCCATCTCCCGCTAAAGGGAACCATGTGTGGATGCGAAGCAGCAGGGGAGATGGTTAGCTTGAGCGGGAGAAACGTCGCCGCTCTCATTTCGCGGCAGCGGCCCGGGCGCTCATCGCGGCGCTGCACAGGAAAGAGAATGAGGCGCGCTCCGTCATTTTTATACCGAGGAACTACCGTGGTGCCCCCCAGCGGAGTATGCAGCTGTCGCACCACCTGTCGCGCGCCGCTCTGTAGAGGATTCCTAGAGGAGAACGGGGGGGCACCGTAGGAGAGGAGACAGAGAGGGGACGCGTATGCGCTGTGGGGGGTGTGGGATGGGAGCCGCTCCGTGGAGTAGAGGATTCCTATAGAGGAGAGAAAGGGGGGAGGGGACGCGTATCCGCTGTCAGGGGTGTAGGACGCGGGCGCCGCTCCGTAGAGTATTCCTAGAGGAAAAGGGTTGAGTGTAGGAGAGAGGGGAAGACGCTGCCTGCGTCTTCCCCTCTCGCCTCTCGACGCCGACGCAGGCAGCGTCTGCTAGCGAGTTTCTTGGTTGAAAAAACCGACTGCTCGCGCTGCACAACCGTTCACTGGCCACCCCGTATATATGGCACTGGATCTTGACCTGCAAGGTAGTGCCGGTGGGAGATTTCTCCTGTGCGTTGTCGAACGATAAAAATTCGCAGCGTGCGCGTTAACTAAAAGCGCCCGCTGCTTCGCATCTACACATGGTTCCCTTTAGCGGGAGATGGTGTAACCTTTAAGGCGAAAGCCTTTAATGTCTCATGCTCACGTCCGTCCGTTGTCCGTCCGACGTCCGTCCGTCTGTCTGTCTGTCCGTCCGTCCGTCCGTCCGTCCGTCCGTCCGTCCGTCCGTCCGTCCGTCCATCCATCCATCCATCCGTCTGTCCGTCCGTCCGTCCGTCCGTCCGTCCGTCCGTCCGTCCGTCCGTCTGTCCATTCGTCCATGTCCGTCCGTCCGTCCGTCCGTCCATCCGAGCTCTGGCATGGAGCCAGGTGGCCGCGGGGATGCGCAAACGGACGCCGGTCGCGTCGGACTCTATAGCGCTCGCGCTTTGCTTGCGTAGCGTCGCTGTGCCCAGAGTTTGCAACCATTCTGACCGACGCCGTCTCAATGGACCCAGTCGTTCACGGAATACACTTTCGAATTTACAAAGGGTCCGTCAATTTAAGAGCTGGAACGCGGATGGTGTTTGCAAGATGCGCAAAGCGCGAGAAAATACTAACGCATGGGAACGGAGGAAGATGAGTCTCGCGTCTCGCTGCGATTCGCGGTAAAAATTAAAAAAGAAAACACGCACACATTCGGTTTGTGTGTTATCCCACTGAGAGTGTAAAAGAAAAAAAAGACATGGCATAATCAGTGGAATGGCCACACGCTTTCGCCGAACACACTTTGGAATGTACAAGGTGTCCTTCAATTTTTTTAACATGAAAGTGTTTTATGCCGGGGTCCACCAAGATTTGAGTGACGTATTTCCGTCACGGAAATGACGTCGAAAAAATACGCATGATCAGAAGACAAAGAAAAAAGTTCCGTCAACGGAAGTCGAACCTACCACCTCTTGGTCCGCGACGAGAGATGCCGGGCACGCTATCCACTGCGCCACGGTCACATACTCTGTAGGCTTTAAAAAAAGCCTTTTATATCTACCACTATCCTGTCACAGTGCTCTTGCTAAAGTGATGTAATGCATTATGACCGTGAAATGCACGATTAATTCTTTCAAAGCGTCGTTTCTACGCGTTCGTCCCATTCGGCGCGTTTCGAATAGGATAAGTACAATTTTGTCGACGCATTAACACACTGCCAGGTGGCGACCTTACCCCTAGCGTCTTCCTCGCTCATAGCATCCGTCCATAAAAAAAAATGCCCCCCACCTCCCCAAAGGGAATCGTGAGGAAATGCGAATGCATTTCTTGCGCCGACACCGACTTCTGCCATAGCCTTGAGAGGCGCCCAGCCAGCGAACGGTCGAGAGTGAGGCGCGAGCGGACGGGATAGTGGGGCGCAGGGAGGAGAGAGAGCGAACAGCGAGAGAAGGAGCGGCGAAGCACTGCACCTACCCTCTCCTACACTCTCTCGCACCAAATGCTCCGGTTGCTAGGGGCGAGGATAAGCGCGCGCGCCCGCAGCTGTTGCTATGGGAGAGGGAGTGAGAGCGGAGAGATAACACCTGCCGGCGCGCGGACACCGCCACGGACAACGCCGGATGCCTGACATAGCCCGACTAAGAAATGCATTCGCATTTAAAATAGCTCTACGACGCGCGAGTGCTTGGCGTGGCTGTAACTCCGTGTTCCTATCTCGCCCCGCGAAAAATTGCAACCGGCCAACGGGGAAGACACGACGCGCGTTGCGTTTCCCTCTGGTCTGGCAGCGTTGTTCAATATAACTAACATGCCGCGAGTAGGCGACCTTAGCCCAAGTTCGGCGTCCAATAAGTGGCGCTGTTCTGGCTGTCACACCGCTTTCTCTAATTCCGCTCTAACCGTACAGCTACCCCAAGCATCTATGACCACAAGGGCCTGTTTAGTCATTGATCATGGACATTAGTCGTCCGGATACAGATGTACCACCAAGCGTCAACGTGGATGCATCCACATTAAACGGTGCCCTAACTGTCAAACACTAATAGACGTTGTGCAAGCTATCTTATATCAATGTATAACAAACATTCAACTACTTCTGTAAGGACACGTTTCACTTTCGTGTTATACCGATTCCTATGACGGAGGGATCAACCATGTTTTTTTGTTATAGACAATACAGAAAAACAAGATGCGCTACGGAAGCGTGTATTCCCGTACTTCTTCAGGCTGATAATTCTTTTTATTATCAAAAGACAATTGCAAGAGCACACCTTCTAGATTAACCAGAACAAATGTCAGTGACTTTCAAGTAACGCGCAATGGCGCGCCAGCAGTCCCAGTTCAGCGCATCGATTTGCGTGACGTCAGCCGGCCAGCAAATGACCGAACAACGCACGACACCAGTGAGGATGAGGAACTTCTCCTGCCGTCGGTTCTCGGCTGAATTGATGCCAATGAGCGCCTCGTCATCCGACATCTCTCCGATTTCCATCAGGTTGGCTATCAGGCAGGAACGTCCGGAAAAAGTTCGAAGCACTCCGCACAGTGCCTGTCTTCTCGGCGCTGAAGCACAAAGTCCATAGCGCGGTTCAGTGCCGCCCTATTTCTTCGCACCGGTACAAACAGAGATGGCGGGATGCAGGCACTGGCTCGCACACGGTAATCTAATTCGAAGATCAGCCTGTTGTCCGACATACCCTGAGCGTATGCTTCCAGGAATCGTCGAGGGTCATCGGCATCGAAAGCGACCTTAATATTTGTGATGGCATTGTTGCGCGACAACATGTCGGAAAACGCTGTCATCGCTTCCTCCAGAGCGGCACCATAAAATGTCATGTCAAGCTTGGTTATGGCTGCGTTCACAGTCAGTGCGCGTAGTATCTCGTTCGCAGAATTACAGTTGCCGATTAGGATGCGGAGGAATTGGATCACTCGATTATTCTTCAATGTCTCACACAGAAGAGCGACCCTGTGGTCGGGCTCGTTCCAGACGGCAACATTCAGGTGTTTCACCTTTTTGTTCGAGCAGAGGGCATTGAACAAAACGCTCACGATTTCATGTGGCAGCTGACAAATGTCCGGCAGCCAGAGCTCGCTGGTGCATGATTCTGAAGACGCCAGCACTGGTGCCAGGACAGTGAGGTACGGCTCTGTCCACGTTCCCAGCTGCACTCTGTCGTAACACTCGTCTTCGAGCAGCTGACGCGCCAGAGACGCGCTGAAACATGAACCGAGAAAGGGCAGCGAAATGGTCAGCGTGCATTGTAAACGAACGACCAAACACGGACGAGCAAGAAAGGCAAAACAAGGACGCGTCATTAGATCATTCGCTCAAGATTAGTGAACTCCAGATTGGTTAACCCAAGTTAGTTCAAGATTGGTTATCTAGGAACGTGCACTCAACGAACCAGATAAAATTATATTTGTGAAGTATGTTCCTATGACCTTTTAAAAGCTTTGGACAACATGTACTGGCGCAGTTAATGAGCTAGTTAGCATGCATAATGCAGTCGTGCAAGTAACTGAAATTGCACCGGAAAAGGAACACGTTAGCACGCACCTTTCTTCATCTGAACCCCTCACTTCCGGAAGGTTCAATGTTTTGAGACTCTTGTTGACACGTAGAGCCTTGCAGAGCACCGAAACTTCGCTGATGGGAATGCAGTAGCATCGCATGCGGAAAATGTGCAAAGAGGTATTTTTCGACAAGGCTTCCGACCACCGTCTCAGTCCTACGCCCTCGCGAAGAATCACCGTTTTCATACCGAGTGTCAAGAGACAGTTGTTGTTCTTGAGTGCAGACGCCACCGATCGCGCGCAGGTCATGTTCACATACAGGCTGCCATTCAGAGAAAGCTCCTTCAGGTGCTTGTTGACTTCAAGTGCTCCAAACAGTTCTTCGATTGAATCACTCGTCTTTACGTACAGCGAGAGCTTCGTCAAACAGCAATTTGTTTCAAGAGCTTTTGCGATGAGGGAAACTTGCCGCAGATCGATCGACTTGACAGTGGCTTCCTTTAAGGTAGCCGAACCACGCAAGAGGCTCACCATTCCGTCGACGTCCGGCGTTGCGACATCACTCTGGTCTAACGAGCCGAGCGCCAGGAACTTGCAACCCGCGAGATGTTCAACCATTCTAAGCTTGTTCAGTCCCGGTCGTGCCTCGAAGATTTCGACACTTTTCAGAGTGTTGCGGTTGCGTTCAAGGAGCGCGTCGAATTCGGTGGCGAAACACTGGTTGAATTGGCGAATGTCGATGTCTAGCGTCTCGAGGCCGATGACGGCGTCCATGTCCCGCAAATATAGGTGAGCACTGGAGTTCTCTGGACAATACCGGTAAATCAAACTGGCGCTCTCTCTGATGCGCAACAAGCGGAGGCTGCGAGACGCCGCGCTCGATGACTGACGGCGCATGAAAATTGGGAATGAAGGTTGTGCCGCGGGAGTGCACTTACTAATGGCGCATTCCAAGTCCAGTTCTTGTATGCAAAAGTGGTGAGACAAGAGCGAAGAGAGAACAATCGATGCCTCACGCGCAATGGTCACAAAGTCTTCTTTCTGTGTTCTAGGATCTAATTCCAGACGCAGCGTTCCTGGCGTAGTCTCGGCCAACTCCAAGCAGAACGCGTTCATCACTCTATTCCACGCTGGAAAATCTTCGCACAGCCAGCACGTCTCGTCTGAGCTCACTGCACCGCACGGCCTGTCCAAATCGAGTTGTCCCTTCCACCGTATGGTGGCTGTGGCGTCGTGATCTTCGCCGTGTGACATCTTCGTCCTTCCAACAACGTTCTTACGTAGCTGCAATGGCGGATTGGCAAACGCTGCTCTAGATGTTCATGTCGATTTGACAGAAAGTGGCTTATGCCCACATCCCATGATTAGAAAAGTCAAGTGGCGTAGCTATATAGCTACGCCACTTGACTTTTCTATAGAACACTTTTCTATAGAACACTTTTCATAGGACACTTTTCATAGAACACTTCTCTATTAAACCTCCCCGAAAAGCGTTTCTATACAAACGCTTTTCGAGAAGGTTTCAACCAACCGTTTTGTGTGTTCGAGCTTGTGTTTACATATGTGTAGTATATTGACACATGCAATGTCGACAAACTAAGGGTGTTGGATGGGTATGAGCCTGTACCGGTAGAGGGCCGTCACCCAGATGTTACGGTAACATTAGGCTGGGGATGGGGTCTGAACGGCACGCTCATTAAACCACCAGTTCGACTACAGTCGCAACGCTGTGTGCGTGTCATTCTGTTACAAGGTGTCAGAAGACTAACTCCCAAGTCTAAAGCCGCGTTCAGACTGCAGTCGCATCTTTCAGAAATGTCGTATCGCGTAACGGCTGTATCGTCAGTTTGCGTAGCTAGCGACCACGTATGTTCACACTGATCTTTTCGGTACGATTCGTTTTTTACGACGCGCCAATCATCACTCTGAATGTGCGTTGCGTCCTCGCTACAATTTCAGCCTAGCAAGGTTCGCGTGTTTGGCCATGGCTGGCCTGGTTGGGCTAAAGGGAAGACGCTACGTGCGCTCACATTAACGCACATCGCGTCTGCGCTTTAGTGTGGCAAATCGACTGCACAGACACGCTACTGCATGGCTTTCAAGACGCGCATGAAGACGCGGAATCGGGGGAGGCCAGAAGCCCCGCGAACGGAAAGTGAAAACCGAAACTGCTTTGCCCATTGGTCGTACGTAACGGTCGCATCTGTAGTTGTCGTAAAAGTCGCGGGCCCGGCAACATTTACGTCCCTTACGTTACGTACTTTACGCCAAATCCAACAACGTCTGAACATGCTCATTACGTTGCTTGCGCTTACGCTTACGATCCTTACCGAGGATACGTACGTTGCGCACGTAGTCTGAACACGGCTTTACTCGTCCGGTAAACATGGATAGCTGGCCCCCTCCTGAACGCTTGGCGCTCTATGATAATGCCGCAGAGAACTGGAAACGCTTACGTCAGCGCATTGAACTTTTCTTCAAAGCAACGGCCTCGGATAAAGAGTGTTTGTCAGCGCAAAAAATTGAAGGACACTGAGTACATTCCAAAGTGTGTTCGGCGAAAGCTTGTGGCCACTCGACTGACTATGCCATGTCTTCTTTCTTTTACACTCTCAGTGGGATGGCACACAAACGGAATGTGTGCGTGTTTTCTTTTTTAATTTTTTGCCGCGAATCGCAGCGAGACGCGAGACTAATCTGCCTCCGTTCGCATGCCTTCGTATTCTCGCGCTTTGCGCATCGTGCAGACGCCATCCGCGTTCCAGCGCTTAAATTGACGGACACCTTGTAAATTCCAAAGTGTGTTACGAGAACGCCTGTGTCCATTGAGACGGGGTCGGTCAGAATGGAACGCGATGCGTGCGTCTTCCTCCTTGCATGATTGGAAACGCTGGGCACAGCGACGCTACGCAAGCAAAGCGCGAGCGCTGTAGAGTCCGACGCGACCGGCGTCCGTTTGCGCGCCCCGGCGGCCATCCGGCACCATGCCAGGGCTCGGACGGTGGGAAGGACGGATGAACGGACAGACAGACGGACGGATGGACGGACGGACGTGAGCATGAGACATTAGAGGCTTTCGCCTTAGAAAGCCGCAGTCTTCTTGCACATCGCGGGACCCGAAGCCATCCGTGTCGCTGGATTATCGGGAACGCCGGAGAGAAAGGCAATTCGCGGTCGGTGCGGCTACTGCGCAAGGGTGCATGAACCAAGAAGATGCCCAGCCTGGGGAAAGACTTGTCCCTTATGCAAGAGGAAAAATCACTTCGCCTCATGCTGCAGAAGTGCCGGGGTTCATGAAGTTCGCGCTCCATGTTCCGGCACAGCAAGGAACACACGAGTTGGAAGAAGACTTTGATATTTCGACAGTGAGCGTCGTTGGCGCCTCGGGGCAGCGAGATTGGATAGTGAACGCGTTCGTGGCTGGACTCCCGACGCGGCTGAAGGTGGACGCATGGGCACATGTCCCATTTTCGCAAGCTGCGTTCTGGAAAATTTATGCTCCGCCCATGCAGCACGATGTTGACGAACTACGACGGAAACGTCACACAGCACCTGGGACAAGCGACGCTATCGCTTCGGCTTCAAGGCAAGCAAGAAAACGTACCATTCCTTGTTGTTTTCAAGAGAGGCAATCAACCGTTGCTTGGCCTGAAGTCATGTGAGAAATTCGGATTAGTGTCGCCTGTGTAAGACATCCGCAAGGCCGAGCCAGACTGGTAGCCGGAGTTCCCCTCACTCTTTCAAGGCCTAGGATGTAGCCGGCGTCTGTACCATCTGCAGCTGAAAGACGATGCCTGCCCTACTGCTATGCCTCCTAGGCGAGTACCCCATGCTCTCAAGGGACCGCTATGAAAGGAATTTATGCGCATGGAAGCTGCAGGCATTATCGCCAAGATCACCGAACCCACTGAATGGGTAAGCCCGCTTGTCATTGTTCGTAAAAAATGACGGCCGACTGAGACTTTGCATGGACCCCCGTCAGATAAACCGTAGCCTAAAGCGTGAACACTACCAACTCCCGCGTCGGGAACATATTGAATCGGAATTAGGCGGTGCCACTTCAGCAAGCTAGACGCCTAATTGCGGTTTCCACCAGATCCCTCTCGATGGAACACTCCTCTGGATATGTACGTTCGGCACCCCATTCAGACGGTACCGGTTCCTACGCTTGCCCTTCGGCACTGCGTCTGCCCCCGAAGTGTTCCAAAAAACAATGAGTGAAATCTTCGAGGGGGTCTGCCCGGAACTCGAGTGTACATTGACGATATCCTTGTTTGGGGAACGACGAAACAGGAGCATGACAAGCGTCTTCGGGAGGTGCTAGAAGCGGCAAGAAGGGCAGGACTAGCTTTAAACAAGGACAAATATGTATTTGCTATGCAGGAAGTGAAATTTCTGGGTGACCGCATAATCAAAGCGGGCTTTAAACCAGACCCTGACCTTACCACCTGTATTACCAACATGCCCCGCCCTTCCTGCAAGCAAGAAGTACAGAGGTTTCTAGGAACAGTGAACTATTATGGGAAATTTCTTTCGAATCTCTCGAAGAAAACAGAGGCTTTGATGTCCCTGATAAAACAGGAAACGCCGTTTGTATGGGAGGCTCAACATGATGGCGAATGGAAGAATTTATTGAATATGCTCTCATCATCCCCAGTTCTAGCGGTTTTTGATCCTGAGAAGCCGTCGAAGGTCTCGGCCGATGCGTCAAGCTTTGCTATAGGCGCGGCACTGTTCCAACAGCATGACCAAGACTGGCGCCCGGTGACTTATGTATCGCGAGTGTTGTCTAGCGCCGAGGCCAAGTATGCCCTGATTGAGAAGGAGACGCTTGCTGCAACTTTTGTTTGTGAACGCCTTAGGAACTTCTTAGTAGGCTACAGAGTCTTAATCGAGACGGACCATAGATCGCTCCTGGGCATAGCGAAGCAAAACTTGTGTGACATGCCCCCCACGTCTGCAGCAATACTTTTTGAGAGTGATGCAATTTGATGTCGTGTTCCAGTATGTGCCTGGGAAGCAGTTGGTCTTGGTCCACACCCTGTACAGGATACAGGGTGCCGCAGCATACAGCTCTGACCCCGATCAAGATGATGTTACCGTCCATGCTGCCCACGTTCTCTCCGTCCTAGTGAGTGACAACATGAAGGCCCGTCTAGCTGCGGCAACATACGAAGATTCTGGAGTTAAGGCATGTCATAGAGTCATTACAACAGCAGAGACCTGTCAATGGAGAGCTTGTTGGACTTTCCTCTGAGCTGTCATGCATGCATGGAATTCTTCTGCAGGGGCAGCAGAGTGGTAATACCCAGAAGTCTACGTCAAGAGATGCTGCAACGCCTTCATGAGGGCCACTTGGGAGTCAACAAGTGCAAGGTCCCGCGCTAGATTGCAGATGTAC
This sequence comes from Rhipicephalus appendiculatus, assembly GCA_030522465.1. Taxonomy (NCBI): domain Eukaryota; kingdom Metazoa; phylum Arthropoda; class Arachnida; order Ixodida; family Ixodidae; genus Rhipicephalus; species Rhipicephalus appendiculatus. Next base: position 24,542 of record JALIZH010017617.1, read on the forward strand.
TGGCGAGGAATAAATGCGGATATAGCGACATTGGTTAGCCGTTGCGAAGAGTGTCGTCAGTTTGCATACCGTCAACCAGCAGAGCCCCTGACACTAAGGCAAGCCCCAGAGCAACCATGGCAGCGCATTGGTGTTGACCTTTGCGAGTATGGTGGCCGGAGCTACCTGGTAGCTTACTGCGCTTACTCAAACTATCCCGAAGTCGTGTATTTATCCCAGACAACCGGCAAGGCGGTAGTAACAAAAGTGTCAATGATGTTTGCCCGCCACGGAATACCGCTCGATGTGTGTACAGATGGAGGTGCTCAATTTACCTCTCGAGATTTCAGGGAGTTCAGAGACAAGTGTGATTTTCTCCACACTACATTCAGCCTGCGATTTCCCAGGTCCAACGGCTTGGCTGAAAAGGGAGTCCAAGTTGTGAAACGACTGTTGAAGAAGAGTGGGGGGTGCAGAAGAAGATTTCTGGGTGGGACTGCTGAATTACCCGACATCTCCGCTAGAGGATGGGCGGACACCCAACGAGTTACTCATGGGAAGACGGCTTCGTGGAAGGCTGCCGGACTTTGCAGTGCCTAGAGCGAGTCCCAGTACACAAGCCCCCTCCGAACTTAACATAGGGTTCGCCACTCTCGATGCTACATGAAGGAGATATTGTGAGAATACGCCAGGACGGATGCTGGGGTCCCAAGGCTCAAGTGCAGTGCTCGGTGGCTGCAAGGTCTTACATGGTTTGCACGGAAGGGGCCCAACAGTTTAGAAGAAATTGGCATCATCTTCTAAAGACGGACGAGCTCTTCGAGCCGGAGGCTGTCCTTGAAGATGACTTCGTGCCAAATGAAGGTCCTCCGAAGGTTGCCCGAAGCTCGACAATGCCACAAAGACTAGAGGGCCCCCCAACCTGCAGCGGCATCCCAGGAGCCAACTGTCGATGAGCTCAACCTTACCTCTGCAGTGCCACCAAGTCCTCATCCAACGACCCCGCCTTTACGACGCTCTACTCGAGTGCGAAGGCAAACAGACTTCCTGCGGGACTACGAAACTCTTCCCTTCTCCAGAGAAAGGAAGATGTATACCGGTAGGGGGGCCGTCACCGAGATAGTATGGCAACATTACGCTGAGGATGGGGTCTTAACGGCACGCTCATTAAACCACCAGTTCGGCTACAGTCGCAACGCTGTGTGCGTGTCATTCTGTTACAAAGCCCCCCCCCCCCCCCTCAAAAAAAAAAAAAAAAAAAAAAAAAAAAAAAAAAAAAACTCGGCTGCGCAATGAGGATAGCGGATATTCTAAATTCTATTTTGCTCCAGCAACCGTGGGCGCGTGAGCTGTTTTGAGTTAGGCATACAGTCGCGGAATCGTCTGCTAGAGTTTCTCCATTAGGAAAGGCCACGGAGAGGCTGAGCGGCAGTCGTAGCCTGTCGGCAATCGTGGCCAAAGAGGTTAAAAAAAACTTGAGTAGAAGCACTCGCAATGCCTCACCGGAAAAACTTAATACAGCGTTTGCCCATCAATAATCCCAGAAACATTCTCTTATCGCACTGCGCCCGCTTGGAAATCAAGTAATTTTCTCTGCTAACGTAGCATGGCGTAACATACGTACTCTTTATGTGGGGACACTGCTCGGCTTGCTTACGAGGCGCGTTCGATCATATAAACGGTCCGCGTCCATCGGCCCGGTGGCGGCAGCCCATATCTATCGGCGGGACGAAGCAAATTCAAGAGAGAAAATCTTGCATGCAGCTGTGCTATTCGCCTCGAGATCTTGGAGTGGCGCCCTCTCGCGTGTGACGTCAGGGAGAGGACTCGGATGCAGCTCTTCGCGCGCGCGTTCGCTACGTGAAGGCTGCTCGACGCTGCCAGCCTGTCTATCGCGCTCGAGTTATTGAAACATTGGTGGGGGCGAGTTGATAAAGCAATTTAGTACTGAATGTTCAAGCAAAATGCACAGCGAAATCGAGTGGAGTTGCCTGTCAGGAGCACGTTCTGTGTCGATTGCTCCTGTTGTCGTCTGCTAGCCATCCCTGTGTACATCTGCTTCTATGGTGAATTTTTCTTTTCGCGACTGTTCTATGGCCGTGGCGCACTCAAAATGACTTTCCTGCCCGTTTTCGATAACTGACTTCAGCGTTCGGGCTTCAGCTTCCATGTCTGCGTTAAAGCGCAATAAATGTATACCGCGTGCTGCGCGTGTTCGGTTGCCAAGCCTGCTCCTTCGATTCAATTCATATGTTCGGAGCATGACAAACGATGTGTGATGTCATTCAAATAAATTAAGTGGCGTATACCGGCTACAACGTTTGATTAAATACACATTTTTAGCAGCTGCTGTGTAAGCGCGTCGTAAGTACTTTAAACTGAAACACGAAATAAACAGGGTGAGTCTAAAGGGAAGCACGATGGGGATATGAAATATCGGTAGGTTGTCCGGAGTGATTTTCTCTTGTTTTAGTTCTATTTTTTTGCAACATATTTTAATCCTTCACGTTAATAAATCGACGTTTGTTCACTCGTTGACGGTGGTCTGAAAATATGCTGAACAGAATTAGTGTAATCATACTAACGTTGATAAATATAAAGCCTTCGCATCGAAAGTCGTAAGGAGATGTATTTGAAATAAAATACTGTAAATTAGTCTCAACGGTCGACTCCTGGTAGGGCTTGGTGCGATCACTGTACTAAAAAGACTCGAGTTCCGTATGCATTTGCCTAAGTTGACTCGAAGGCGAAAGCCATCTTTTTCTTGAGTCGATGTATTGTTCCTTCGCCGCTCCCCTCCGAATACTTTCTGGACGTAACGTACTTTTGCATTGAAGCTTTCTACACATCACCTGGTTTTGCATTGCCTCCGAGATCGGCCCACCAATCACGGAGGCAATGCAAAGCGACGATGTCATGTAATGACGTAATCATGTGACATGACGTTATGACGCCACAAATTTTGTCGGTCTGGGATGTCATGATGACGTGATCATGTGATGAATTTTCGCATCACTCGTGTTGACGCTGGCGACGCGGGACGCCGACCGTCAATTTTCGCAATTTATGTGGAATCTAAGGCTCCCACCTTAAAATATTCAATCTTGTTACAGCACGGTAAAGAATCACAATAATCAGCCACAGGGGCCAAAAAAATGGTGGGACAATAGCTCTCTTTCTCCTCTTCCTGGACACATTCGCCGATTTTTCCTAATGTTTACGAAGCTGTACTATCGGTGCGAAGTGAAACGCGAACACTGCAGCGGATCGCGTTGCCCAAGCATTAGAAATATAGTGCGCGCCATCCTGTCATTACCATTGGGAGGCTCGCACAGTCGAGTAGGCAGCACTGCGCGATCGAAAACATGAGTGCGGCTCATGAACGTATCTATCTCTAATCATAAGAGTCGAACTGTACCACGCGCACCACTGCTGGCGTTTCATTCCGAGCGATCTTATTTGCATCCAGCTCGCCCAATCCATGCTAGTGGTCCGCAATAACCCGCTGGTCGATGAACTTATCGATTTCATTTTGTCGGCTGTCGTGTCTGCACAAGTCCACATGACTACAATTGGGAGTGAAGCGTGAATTTTCGTTCATCTCAAGTCTGTTTACACAACGCCGATTTTTGCGAATAAGCCGCAAAATTGATCGCGCTGCGATTTCAAAGCAGCGGAGACTCTTTTTAACTCACTTGGCGGGGGCGTTCGCGCTTTCACGTAAGCTATTTCAACGCCATCCAGCCCAGTGAGCGACGCTACGAACTCGGGGGGCATGAACCTGACCGTGATGGCTGTCGGTATACAGAAGATATGTTAAATGTTAACGGTTCTTAAACTCATGTAATCCTAGCAGTCATCTCAAGAAATATCATAAGAAGAAAATGCAGCTAGTAGTCGAGGAACGCCGTGCGACGCGAGGCGAACTATAACGAAAATGCTGCTGTTTTAGCCAGAGCGTAGCAGACGACAAAAGCCGAATCCCCGCCCTTGCGTCACCGGAGCGCCGTTCGCAGTGCCGCCATCGGTCGCACACGAGGCGAATAGCAACCGGCGTGGTGGGCAGCCATGCCGGAGTTCACCGCATGTCACGTGTTTTGGTCGCGAAAAACGTGGCATGCGTTTCCGGCCTTAGTTGTTAGCGTGCCATATGGCACGTGTTCTCAGTCTTGGAAATGCAGATTTCCCGCGAAGCATCTGTCGCTACGGCAACGCCTTTTTGTCTTGTACTTGCGTCATCTTGTGGATCCGCTATTATGATCACACAGACGGGCGGGTAGCGTTGTCACTTTAGGCAGTTTCAGAATAGTGCCACGTGGTTTATTTTTTTGTGCTCGGTTTAAACCCACAAAGACTGTGAGCAATGCTCGGCGCAGATCACGCCTCAGTGTTCGAGAAGCTTCACGTTTGTAGTAGATCGTTTTGTTAACATTGCGCACAGCACGTGAACACTCAAGATTATTCCAGAGCTTGCGCGACCACAAGTGATAAGGCTGGAAAGTTCGACGTGTGGTGTATAAAAGACGGCGCGTCCCAATGATGATCACTTTTATCGACGACCGACGCTCTGTACACCGATATCAGTGTACAGCGTGCATTGCTTGCTGTAATTTCAGTTTCCGTTTCTCGGCCACAAGTTTCGGCCAAATAAAGAGTTTCACCTTGAAGAAGCCTACTGCTGCCTTCGTCCACGTCGTGACCACGTGACAATAGAGTACGCAAAGATAGTGAGTAAAGGTACGTGCACACTGGCGGAAAGCTTGCCGCGGCGGCATGCCGCCCGTCGGCATCTCCGCTCGGCAAGCAGCGGCACGCTGTCCACATTGGCGGCGCCGCGAGAGTAGCGAGACAAGATCGACATGTCGAGGCGCGCGCGCCCACCGGCTCGCTGCCGGCATGCGGCCCCTCCGCGACAGTCGGAGAGAGGTTGTGCGAGGGAGCAGATGACAACCGTGTGAGGAGGAAAAGCAGGCGCTCATTGGTGGTTTGCTTGCGCGGCAGCCGGCGGCGGCGGCAAAAAAATTGGCCGCGTATCTGCGTGCTTCGCTGCAAATGTCGTCGAAAGACGATAGTCTTGTGCCAACCGTACTGCATGAGTACCCCAATTTAATACCTGGGCTAGCCGCCGGGCTCGTTTTTCGGACGGTTCCCGGGCACGCTTGAGACGGACGCCGGCGCTTCTCCGCTGAAATTTGGTCGTCGGTCTTTTCTCTGCGATCTCTGATCATGTCTTGTTGAGTGGATCGTATTTCATCAAGCGGCCATATATGTTTTGCCTTGCCTGAGACAGCGCTTTTCTACGTTGAATCGGCCGCATCTGGCTGGCATTGATAAAACAGAAGAGGACGCCATCTGCAGCGCCATCGGGGAACATCGGCTTGTGTTGAACTATGCTGCTGCCAGGTGGCAGCACTACAGCGTCGAAGTTAAATCACTGGGCGGAGACTTGTTTTATACACAGCGGCGCATTTTCAGCGCCGCGTAATAAACACTACGATCTTTATAATTACGTATCTATAGATTTTGTTTTAAAGGAACTCTGTGAATAGTACTAAGGTATTGATGATGTGCCTCAAATATGCGTAATATTTGATTTTTAATTGCCCACGCTCACCAGTATGACCACATGCTCCTCGGTAAAGATTGGAGGTCGTAAGGCAGGGGCTTAAACTTTGGCCAGCTAGCTGAATCGTGCGACGTGCCGACAAACAGAGAAACAGACCAAAATTTCTCCGTTTAGGTATCCCAAGAAAGACTATATCGTCTTTAATAGTGCACGGAGCGATATGGTCGCGGCAGAAATTCACTGACGCTCGCGAGAGAAAGAGAAAAAACGGCGTCTCGCGAGCGGTGAGCGGCGCGCGGGAGAGTGCCGCGCCGCCAGTGTGCCACGCTTGTTTCAGCGCAGACTCCATAGCGTAATATAAAAAAGTTGAGAGGACACTCCCATAGACCCCCGCGGCTGATTTGGGTTCGCAGCTCTCCAAACGGGCCGGGGGGAACCTTTGCAGCCTCGGAGATGATGGGGACCGCAGAAATGGTGGTCTCGAAGGCCATGTTCTAAAGATTAGAAAAATTACACGGCCTCCGAGACCACCTCTGTAGATGTGCTCGTCTCAGAGGCCATGCTTTAATTGCGTTTTTTTTTCACGCGTCGTTTGCATGCATTGATTAGCTTCGTGTAAGCTGTACCGCCAGAGCGGCAAGCACACGATGCCACTGTGTGTTTATGCAGATATTTTAAATAAAACGTAAGAACTCTTGGAAGAGACGAAAACTTTTCTTTTCAAGCCATTCTTGCTAAGCACATGCACACTTACATGCGCGCACGAAGAGGTGGGTTCATTGCACTGCAAGACATGGCAATACAGCTGCCATATCTTGAGTTTAAATTTTACAGAAGCAATAAACAAGTAGGCGACATTATGAGAGGCCCCACACAACAGGAAAACTGCAGTACACACGCAGGTACGCATACAGAGGTATCCACTGGGATAGTATTGTGTGGTTGCTTTTGTATAAATTAAAGCCGAATTGTTCGAAGTGATACCGTTTTTCAGTGATGACAAAGCTGCCTGTGAATCACAGAGGATGACCGATTTATTTGTTTGAGTTAATGAATGAATGTGTCTTAACGCAGCCAATATTGAAAATAATGCTGCTGCAGGGAGGGGTGATGATTGAGCCGAAGCTTCCAGGTTTATTTTATGCTGACGATATTGTCTTACTTGCGGACAGTAGAGATGATATATAGCGGCTGGCGGATAAATGCGGAAGGGAAGCTGAAGCTCTAGGACTCGTATTTTGTGTAGCAAAATGTGGATTGATGGTATTAAATGACCTCAATGATCAGGCGGTGTCAATTCAGGGCGAATAAATACCGAGCGTAAGCGAATACAAATACCCCCGAGTATGGGTAAATGAGGGTGCTAGGTACACGGAGGTATACAGGAAAAAAGCCTCGGCAGCAAAGGGAAAGAGATATGCTGCAATAATGAAGCCCAGAGCGTTGTGGGGATTCAATAGGTAGGCTGTGCTTCGAGGTCTGTAGAAAGGTGGTAACGGGGCTTACATTCGGAAACTCAGTGGTGTGCACGAGGTCAGAGGTACAATCAGGAATTGATGTGAATCAAAGAATAGTGGGACGCCTTGCGTTGGGCGCTCACTGGAAGACGACAAATGAGGCTGTAAAGGGCGATATGGGATGGCCAAGTTTTGAGGTGAGGTAAACTCTGAGCTAAGCAAGGTTCGAAGAGAGGCTAAGGAAAATGAAAGAGAATAGATGAGCAGAGAAGGTGTTCCGTTATTTGTATAGGAATAGGAAGAGCGTTGACACACAATGGAAAAAAATGTTGCAGTGGCTTAGCTCGGCTATGCCAGGACGTAGCGTTAGCAAAGGTTCAGCTGATTATTCTTAGCTTTCCTGATTGTCTAGATTGTCTAGGATTAGCTTGATTATCATGCTTACTGCTGCTCCAATGACACACAAACACGGTATACGTATTATGTGGCACATGTATATTTTTGCTCAACGTCAGGTTGCTTCTCCATTGCCACCAAGACGGCTTGGTGATCAGTGAAGTAACACGCTGCCGCCTCTATGGCCCCAACACAGTATTCTGTTCATTCTTCCTACCCTCAACCGCTAATTGCCAGGCAACTACTTCGGGATCCGATGAGTCACGCTTCTCCGCTCTTCTGCGCCGTTGAGCAGCATTTGCGCTCTCCTTCTCCATGGCTATACCACACTGGCAAACGCCAGTCAGAAGCGCAGCGGCTCCAGCGCAGTGTCAGACGGCGACTGCACAGCGAAGGCGAATAGCTGCGCGCGCGCCGGCGCCAGTGCGTCTACCACGGCTACGACGTCACTCCTTTGGAATGCGCAGACCGGCGGCGGTGAGTTGCGCGCGGCGGTGGCGGAGTGCGCGGGAGATGCCGGCTCCGGTGCGCCAGCTGTGTGACATCACTGATCCTCGCGAATGCGCAGCGCGGCTCTTCATGCGCCGCGCGAAACGGGTTTGGCTAGGCCAGTGTAGCTAACGCTACAGAAAGAAAGAATGGGAGGCTTACCAGTAAATATGCGGCTGTAAGCGACGTCGCAACGGAGAGCGTTAAGCGAAGAGTCAGAGAGGCGGAGAGGATTTACTGAATGGCAGCGACGCAAAAAAAAAAAAAAAAAAAAACCCGGCTGTGAGTAACTACCGAAAGGGCAAAAACAAAATAAGGAGGGAGGCATTTTATGATAATTCAAGGACAAGCGCTTTCATGTTTGAAGCGAGATCGGGCTGCTTTAGAACTCGTAGTTATAAAGCGAGATTCAGTAAAGAAGAAAACACATGTAGATGCTGTGGGGAAGCTAAGGAAACGACGGAGCATGTTCTGATTGAATGTGGGGATATCCACCAGGTGTATATTTGGGCACGAGCCTACATGAAGCCTTCGGTTTTAGGGAGAACAATGGAAAGCTGAGCACGTCCGGGATTGAAACAAGTAAAAGAGGGACAGAGTAATTGTCGCAGAAAAGTAGAGAAAAAAGACAAAAATAAGTAGTGCGAAAGATAAGTAGTCAGCCGTAGGGGGCACAGAGTTGGGCTGTGAACATTTTTGATTTTATTTATAGTAAGATTGAATTAATCGAAGTAGAAACGGCCAACTGATAAAAAAGCGTGTTTTTTCTTTTTCTTTTTTGTCGAGCCTGGTGGCGCACAAGACACCACCCGTTATAAAGGGGATGCTCATAGCATCCACCCAGCTTGCCGCCTTGCCATCTTAAGCTCTTTTGGAACATCCGCGGAGCCCGCGGATTCCAGGTCGACACCGATGTTTTGCGTTAGGCTCTCTCCATACCTTCCCGGAAGAGCATAAAGAGCTCGTTGCAACAGACCACCCTCGAGATGGCGCCAAGGCATGACACAATTACGTCGTCATCGGGTGACGATCCCTTGTAAGGACGAAGAGCACGCGCTGTGCGATCGATGAATGAAGTTGAAGTTGAAGTTGAAGTTTATTCATCTTTGTAAACATACATCAGTTATCCAGTGGTTGAATAGGAAGGGGTGGTGAAAAGGCAACAGAATGCCTGACAGCGCACCAACCCCCCGCCTAGACCACAATGATGCACAACATGCAGCACGTACACTGTCAATTTTTATGAAAGGGAACACGAGAGCGCGTGGCCCGCGTGCTCCGGCGGCTGCTTGCAGCGCCTTCGAGCGTGAGCGATAGCAACCACAGCCTATTTTCGTGTCATCTAGTGGCGAGCAAAACAACCAGTCAAAAGTGATATGCAGCCCACAGAGTCCATGCAGCCGGCGGCAATATTGCAACCCCCTCCCCCATCAAAGCGATTACGCAAAAAGGCTGGGCAGCGGCGTGTCGTCTGCTGCTGGTAAACTATGCTTGGCACGCGAGCGCACTCGACACGGTCTGCCGCTTGGCTTTCACGCGTTGCGGTTCGGCTGATTTAGATTGGTTTAGGTGGCAGTCGTGCAGTCAGGTGAGCTTTTCCTGGTGGTTTGCCGTCTTGAAATTCCTCACCGAATGCCGTGGAGAACCTTTTAGATAAAATCCCACTTTGTCAAGAACATGTCGCCTGCCAATACAAAAAGTACTAGTATGTCGCCGCTTTATGCTTTAAGGTCATGCACAGTGCCGCTGGGGTCTTGATGAGAGCGCGAGATGGTACTGCGTAGCAAACAAGAGAAAAGGTCTCGTGGTTGTTCGGGTGATTTTCATCGATATTTATAAGTAACCTAAACGACGTGCGCATGAAACGTGAAAAGAAATATTGTCAATTACTTTATCGAAAGTGAAAAAAATACGTCAATTGTCGTTTTACTCTTGACATCAACTGACAAAAAAAGTACGACATTGCAATACTTGTCAATACTTAGTGCCGTAACCGTTTGTAGACAGAATTCTGCCGCTTGGATTTCACGCGTAACGCGTGAAATACAAGCGGCAGAGCTTCCCTGTTTCGAGTGCGCTTGCATGCCAAGCATAGTGCCACGCGCGTTTCTTTCACTGTATTCGGTTTCCGCCCACAAAGACTATCAGCAGTACTCGGCGCAGACCGCGCCTTATTGTTCCAGAAGCTTCTCGCTTGTAGTAGATCGTTCTGTTAAGATTGCACGCAAGACGCTAACACTCAAGATTATTCCAGAGCTTCCGCGACGACTAGTGATAAGGCTAGAATGTTCGACGCGTGCGTTATAAAAGCCGGCGCGTTCCAGCGATGTACAGTTGATCGACGGCCGACGCTCTGTTCGCCGCTATCAGTGCCAGCGTTTATTGCTGTAATCTCCCCTTCAGTTTACCGGCCACAAGTTCGGCCCAAATAAAGTGTTTCATCTTGGACTACTGCCTGCTGCCTTCGTCAACGTCACGACCACGTGACATCTGGTGGAGGTGCTGCTTCGTTCATGTACCGGACACCCCCGTCAAGCCGTGAACCCAGCCCCAGTCGCGAAGGAGACGTCGACACCAACCACGACCAGCGAGTTAGCCGTAGGCAGCAAGGTCTACATCCGGAGTACGGTCCTCTACCTGACAAGACTCGGAAGACCAAGGCCATGACCTCGACTGCGGCAACGATGACCGCCGCTGCGCCACAGCCGGCGATCGTAATGCAGCAGCCAAGGGAGCCACCGGCTTTCCGTGGATCATCGTTCGAAGACCCGGAGACCTGGTTGGAGACCTACGACCGAGTGGCCACCCTGAACCACTGGGACTCGGAGGAGAAGCTGCGTCGCGTCTACTTTTACCTGGAAGACGCGGCAAGGACCTGGTTCGAGAATCGGGAGTCTGTACTTCGAACTTGGGATCTCTTCCGCGGCACATTTCTCGGCACGTTCAGGAGCATCGCCCGAAAAGAACGGGCCGCGGCCTTGCTTGAGACACGGGTGCAGCTGCCGAATGAACACGTGACCATCTTCGCAGAAGAAATGACGCGACTGTTCCGCCACGCCGACCCTGCCATGCCTGAAGAGAGGAAAGTTCGCCTCCTCATGCGAGGGGTCAAGCAGGAGCTCTTTGTGGGACTGATGCGGAACCCACCTACCAGTGTCCAAGAATTTGTAGCAGAAGCAACGACAATTGAGAAGACGCTAGACATGCGCAACCGGCAGTACGATCGTCGTTCCACGCCACACATCACCGAAGTCCAAGGGCTCGGCTCCGACGACCTGCGCGAGACGATAAGGGCCATTGTGCGAGAAGAACTGCGCCGCATGTTCCCGTCATCGCCTCCTCAGGTGGATGCAATCACTGATATCGTTCGTGAGGAAGTCCGGCAATCTCTGGGAATCCCGGAACCACCGCAGACTCATCCGGAGGCCATGAGCTACGCCGCCGCAGCACGTCGTAATGCTCCCCCCGCCGCGCCCACGGGAAGGCGTCGCACCACCGCAGTTCCGCCGCCAGACGCCACCGCCACCGACGCCATATCGTCCATCCGCCGGTCAACGCTACACCCCTAGAAAGACCGACGTTTGGCGCGCCCCTGACCACCGCCCACTGTGTTACCACTGCGGAGAAGCTGGCCACACCTACCGCCGGTGCCAGTACCGACAGATGGGGCTACGCGGTTTCGCCGTCAACGCGCCTCGTCCACAGCGGGGTGAACGGCCACAAGACATTGCCGACTACCTCGCCGGAGCCCAGTGGACACCCCGACGACCTTCCCGCTCACCTTCGCCCGGCCGCTACATGTCACCGCACCGCCGGCAGTACACTGGCCCAAACCGGGGCCGGTCGCCTAGCCCGTACCCGGAAAACTAGGGGCAGCAACCGTTGGAGGTGCGGTTGCTGTACGACGAACTAACGAAGACCCTCCGCCGACGACGACGACGCGACTAAACCCGCTGAACACGACGCGAAGCAGACAGAGCGCTGCCGACGGAAGCTTGCGGACTGAGGAAAACCTGACGACGCAGCATGGAAGCAGCGCAACAATTCGACATAGCCGTGATCCGACGCCGCGACCTAACCGCAACGCAAGGCGACGGACTAGCGACCTCGACGTTCTCATCGACGGCCACAGTGTCACAGCTCTCGTCGACACCGGAGCCGACTATTCCGTCATTAGTGGGACGTTCGCCGCGAAGTTGAAGAAAGTGAGGACTGCTTGGGAAGGCCCTGAAATCCGGACAGCCGGAGGCCACCTAGTAACGCCGGCAGGAATCTGTACAGCGAGAGTCACCATTAACAACCGGATTTATCCCGCGAGCTTCGTCGTCCTACAGCGCTGCTCGAGAGATGTCATCCTTGGTATGGACTTCCTAGGCCTTCACGGAGCAGTCATCGATCTGAGATCCAAGTCGATAACGCTATCCACCGAAAAAGCACTACCGCCGCACACGCCGTCAGGGAAGCACGCCTTGAATGTGCTCGAAGACCAAGTCACCATTCCCCCCCCTGCTCCAGCGTCAGCATTTCCGTCGGCACTCGAAAATCAATAGACCTTCAAGGCGTCGTTGAAGGCGACCAGCACCTGTTAATCAACCGCGAGATTTGCGTCGCCAGAGGAATAGCCGAGCTGCGAGGAGGGAAAACATCAGTGATGCTCACGAACTTCAGCAACGAATACAAGCACGTGAGCAAAGGCACGACGGTTGCCTATATCGAAGAAATTGTGGAAGCCAGCAACGCTTTCACCCTCGCCGAGTCTATCGAAGCTACTACGACGAACGAAGATCATCAACTAGCCTTCGACGTTAACGCGCGCCTTCCGACGCATAAGCAGGAAAAGCTCAAAACCCTGCTCCTGCAATACAAGGACTGCTTTTCATCGTCGTCAAGAGTTCGACAGACCCCAGTCGCAAAACATCGCATCATAACCGAAGAAAGTGCCAGGCCACTTCGTCAGAGCCCGTACAGAGTTTCGGCGCGAGAACGCGAGGCCATAAAGAAACAAGTCGACGAAATGCTTCGCGACGACATCATCCGGCCTTCAAAGAGTCCGTGGGCGTCGCCTGTGGTGTTAGTGAAGAAGAAAGATGGGACCCTACGCTTCTGCGTCGATTATCGTCGCCTGAACAAAATCACAAAGAAAGACGTGTATCCTCTCCCACGAATAGACGACGCCCTAGATCGACTCCACAACGCCAAGTACTTTTCCTCGATGGACCTCAAGACGGGCTACTGGCAAATCGAAGTCGACGAGAGAGACCGAGAAAAAACTGCCTTCATTACACCGGACGGTTTGTTCGAGTTCAAGGTCATGCCCTTCGGCCTTTGCTCGGCGCCTGCGACTTTCCAACGGGTTATGGATACAGTACTGGCTGGCTTGAAGTGGCAAACATGCCTCGTTTACTTGGACGACGTCGTTGTGTTTTCCTCGAACTTCGACGAACACCTCGAGCGTCTTGAATCAGTACTTGAAGCAATCAAGAGCTCCGGACTAACCCTGAAGCCGGAAAAGTGCCGCTTCGCGTACGAGGAGCTCCTATTTTTGGGTCACGTGATCAGCAAGACTGGAGTGCGCCCAGACCCGCAGAAAACAGCTGCCATCACCGCCTTCCCGCCACCCACCGACAAGAAGGCCGTCCGTCGATTTCTCGGCCTGTGCGCCTATTACAGACGCTTCGTCAAGGACTTTTCAAGGATCGCCGAGCCACTAACGCAGCTCACGAAGACTGACGTCGAGTTCCGGTGGGAAACGGCGCAAGTTCAAGCATTTCAGGAACTGAAACGACGCCTGCAGACGCATCCGATACTTGCGCATTTCGACGAATACGCCGAGACGGAAATCCACACCGACGCAAGCAGCGTAGGACTCGGCGCCGTTCTTGTGCAGAAGACTAACGGAGAAGAAAGGGTTATCAGTTATGCTAGCCGGTCGCTCTCCAAAGCAGAAGGCAACTATTCCACAACAGAAAAAGAGTGCCTTGCCATTATCTGGGCTACGTCAAAGTTTCGCCCCTACCTCTATGGAAGGCCCTTCAAAGTTGTGAGCGACCACCATGCCTTGTGCTGGCTAGCTAACTTGAAGGACCCTTCAGGTCGTCTCGCACGATGGAGTCTGAGACTTCAAGAATTCGACATCACCGTCGTTTACAAGTCCGGACGAAAGCACTCTGACGCCGACTGCCTGTCCCGTGCCCCCGTTGATCCACCGCCGCAGGACGACGAAGATGGTGACTATTTCTTGGGAACTTTAAGCGTTGATGACTTCGCCGAACGACAGCGCGCCGATCCGGAACTCAAGGGCCTTATAGAATACCTCGAGGGCAAGGCCACCGTGGCTCCGAAGGTATTCAGACGAGGACTGGAGTCGTTTTTCTTGCGGAACGGCGTTCTTCTAAAGAAAAACTTCTCGCCACGTCGGGCCGACTCCCTCCTCGTGGTACCTTCAGCGTTACGTCCAGAAGTTCTGGATGCTCTGCATGACGACCCGACGGCTGGACACCTTGGATTTTCCCGCACGCTGGCGAGGATACAAGAAAAGTACTACTGGCCTCGCCTCACTGCCGACGTCACCCACTACGTGAAGACTTGCCGAGATTGTCAGCGACGGAAGACACCACCCACTAGGCCAGCCGGACTTCTGCAACCCATCGAGCCACCTCGCCGACCGTTCCAGCAAATCGGCATGGACTTACTGGGGCCGTTCCCGACGTCGAATTCCGGAAACAAATGGATCGTCGTGGCAACGGACTACCTCACCCGCTACGCCGAGACAAGGGCCCTGCCCAAGGGCAGTGCCACCGAGGTAGCAAAGTTCTTCGTCGAGAACATCGTACTGCGTCATGGCGCCCCAGAGGTCCTCATTACCGACAGAGGTACGGCCTTTACGGCGGACCTAACTCAGGCAATCCTGAGGTACAGCCACACAAGCCACCGCCGGACTACGGCGTACCACCCACAGACCAATGGCCTGACCGAGCGTCTCAATAAGACCATCGCCGACATGCTGGCCATGTACGTCGACGTCGAACACAAGACGTGGGACGCCATCCTTCCGTACGTGACCTTCGCATACAACACGGCCTTGCAAGAAACGACGCAGATGACGCCATACAAGTTGGTCTACGGAAGGAGCCCGGCAACGACGCTCGACGCCATGTTACCGAACGTGACCGACGAGGAAAACATCGACGTGACCGCCTACCTACAGCGCGCCGAAGAAGCACGACAGCTCGCCCGCCTGCGGATCAAGAATCAACAGACGACCGATAGCCGCCGCTACAATCTTCGACGACGCTTCGTGGAATACCAGCCCGGCGATCGTGTTTGGGTGTGGACGCCGATACGCCGACGCGGACTAAGTGAAAAACTTCTGCGACGCTACTTCGGACCGTACAGGGTACTTAGACGTCTCGGCACACTCGACTACGAGGTTGTCCCCGACGGCATTACGAACTCTCAACGGCGCCGTGCGCGACCTGAAGTCGTCCATGTTGTGCGCCTCAAGCCGTTTTACGCGCGTTAGTGAACCTGAGGACTCTACTTTTTTTCATTGGACTTTCTTGCTTGTGCTTATTGTTCATTGTGCTTTCTTGATTTATTTATTGTTGCATGCATTTCCCCCCCCCCGTGTTCTGTTTTAAGCATCGGGACGATGCTTTTTCAGAGGGGGGGCATTGCCACGCGCGTTTCTTTCACTGTATTCGGTTTCCGCCCACAAAGACTATCAGCAGTACTCGGCGCAGACCGCGCCTTATTGTTCCAGAAGCTTCTCGCTTGTAGTAGATCGTTCTGTTAAGATTGCACGCAAGACGCTAACACTCAAGATTATTCCAGAGCTTCCGCGACGACTAGTGATAAGGCTAGAATGTTCGACGCGTGCGTTATAAAAGCCGGCGCGTTCCAGCGATGTACAGTTGATCGACGGCCGACGCTCTGTTCGCCGCTATCAGTGCCAGCGTTTATTGCTGTAATCTCCCCTTCAGTTTACCGGCCACAAGTTCGGCCCAAATAAAGTGTTTCATCTTGGACTACTGCCTGCTGCCTTCGTCAACGTCACGACCACGTGACAATAGTTTACAAGCAGCAGACGACACGCCGCGAACCCGGCCTCCTGCGTAATCGCCTTCAAGGGAGAGGGGGTTGCAATCTTGCAGCCGGCTGCATATCACCCACGGCTGGTTGTTTTGCTCGGCACTAGATGACGCGAAAAGAGGCTGTGGTTGCTCCCGCTCACGCGTGAAGGCGCTGAAAGCAGCCGCCGGAGCGCGCGGGCCACGCGTTTGCGTGTTCCCTTTCATAAAAATGGACAGTGTACATCTATATAAAGCATAAATACATAAATTCAATGCAGCAAAATACAATCAGTACTGATATACAGCGATAAAAAGAACAAAAGAGCAGGAAAGAACAACAGAAAATAAATAATTAGGCACCTATAAACGCACTCTTTAAAAAAAATGAACAAAAAATGTTCTTTAATAACAAAACCGCAGTGCATATCTGAAACACATATCTGACACAGTGCATATCTGACACAGTGCATATCTGAAAAGTACATGAGATGCGCAAATCTTACACACACACACACACAAAAAAAAAAAAAAGAACGGGGACGTATCATGTTTGAAGCGCGAGTAGACATGCGTGGATCTTTTTCTTGAAAATTGCTAATGACCTACTTTCATTCACTATGCCGATGGCCATGCTGTTTGAATTTAGAAACGAAGGAATAAGGTGTGCTAGTTTTTGTCTACCGTAGTTGGTCCGAATCCTCTCACTGTAATAGGTGGTTTTTCTAAAGCTATAAGTTTGTGGTTTCCGGGAGTAAGCATCTGTAAATGCATCAGCGTTCGATTTAATTTCATCGTAGATGACTGTCGCCAACTTTTTATAAAAGATATTTTCAAATGTTAGGATTCCATGCTTATGAAAAAGTGGGGCAGAAGGCGTTCGACGTGGAACATGTTCGATAATACGCAGCATTCTTTTTTGCAGTTTGTGAATACTAATTTTATTTGTTTTTGTTGCCGAAAGGTACGAACCACGTGGCAGAATAGAAGAGCTTTTCCCGACGAACGGATATCGTACTGTTCTCATTCATTACATTATTTTGCTTTTAATGCGGAAGCATTTAGCATTCTCGTCGAAGAGGAGCGATATGCATCCTTTGTGTGTCGACATTGTTAACGTGCGAGCGTTCGTCGTATTACGCTATATTTTGCAAGAGCTCCATATAAGGGAATAAGAGAGTGCTCTTTACGCTCTGTCTCTGCCGTCCTTTCCAGTTGTGCGCGCTGTTACATGTGTTGCAACGAACCAGCTAGCCCAACAAGCAACCATTCTTGACTACGTGATACTGCCGCAACAGCACTGAAATGTCCAGGAATATCATAGGTCCATCAAACAAGGCGTGGGCCAAATTATATTCGCTAGGCGAAATATCTGGCTTGATGAAAGGCAATTACGAATTCTGTTGTGAAAGATATCCCCTCACCTGAAACCATATGCGTCCAACGAGTAAGCGTCGAGAAAACTGGAACGAACCCTGAAAATAGATCGAAGGTTTTTCGTCCACCTCCTGCCAGTCCTACTCGCGTTGTTCAACGGCTAGCTTCTACCGTTGCAACATCGTAACGAAGGCATTACGAAAGCACTATTATTATGAATTAGCATGCTAATTCATTAGGAGACGGACGTGGGAAACATCTACCAATGCATTGTGGCGCATGCGCGCAGGAATGCAAGCCCATCTTTAGTAGCACCAAGGTGCTAGGGCGAGCTAAGAGCCAAAGGGCAAGGGAGATCTTGGAGGCCTCTTGGATAGCAAGACACGGGCCTGATAAGTGCATCAGCGACACGTCTCTGTATCTTTCCAGGAAAGAGCGTGATTTCCTTTTGTAGATAGAAGTTTTGGAGGTGGTGCAATTCTGTCACGTGGTCAAGACTGTCACTGCGCACGCGCATTGTTTCATAAGGGTAGTGTGTGTGATTTCAATAAACCAGTTGTTAGTCTGCCATCATCCTGTCCACTTCGTTACTGGTGTCTCGTCTCTAGCGCAGTTCAATTTTTACAAAGTTATGTCATACCAACTAGCCCCCCCAACAAACGCTTCTCGAGCACTATTATAATCTAGAAGAAGAGAGTACGGTGCAAACCGTACATAACATACACCGAAACCTGCAAGGAGAAGCCCTCAAAGAGGACTTTTATAGATGATATTGAAGAGTGGCACGACGTTCGCGAAGAAGAAAAACGAAGGGATGAGCTGGACAGCTATGTTCATTCTACGCAGGTGCGCAAAGACATCCGAAATTCGTCGCAGCGGTGGAAGTCTAATAACAACGAGTGCTGACAGCATCACAATACGCAAGGAAGATATTGTGAGCCCGTGCGACTAGCGCAGGCAGTGCAAGAAACTTAAGCATGGCAGGATATGTGATGTAACCACGCATAACGAGCTCAAAGACGAAACAACTTGATAATCTGTTGTTTTGCACAATAGCATGTGAAGAATTAAACTGTCAACTATGCCACAAAAACTTATATATAGACTATATGCTACCAGTGGTGTGATACAGTTTTATATACTTCCAGTGTTGGGATATATAATAAGAATGCTATGACACACAGTTTCTTCCTCCTTTCGGCTCTTTATACGTATTTCGAAAACTACACGTGGTGCACGCGGTTCGTTGTCCTTTGTATCTAGTTTAATATAATTTATAATGAAGGTAATAAATTCAACATTTTTTTTTCGCCATTTCACTTCCTGTGGCAAGGTGCTATTATAGTGAAGACAGGTGCTATACTTCCGGAAACGTGCACAATGAGTTTTGTTGCTAGAGCATGCTCTCAATTGCAACAGAGAGCGCAGTAAAAACAGGAATGAAGGCAGCGATCTTTTGTCTATTTACTCTGTTTTTATTGTGCTCCGTATTAAAACTGAACTCGTGCTGAAGGTCACTTCCCTCGCTGTGATCTCTGCTATAAAACGCTCTTTATTCTTCCCATGTTTTGTTTTTTTACAAAAACAATACGTGCAGGATACCGCTGCCGAACAAACGTTCGTGGTACCGCTTTTAGCGTTTTAGCGCACCCTTAAACAAGCAGAGGACATCCGTCCCACATGTGCGCTATAAAGCGACAGTGCGTTAAAATAATAAAATGGATTACCAACATGCCCAAGCCTACACTATGTCAAGTTCATGGTACCCAGTGCGTCCGCTAAACTGCTTCCACTGTGAGGCCCTTCTGTGCGAGGAATCGCCTTAGGTTAAAGTACACTTAGTAGTGAAGCATGCGCCCACAAAACGTAGATATTTGGTACTTTAAACGACTTGCTGTCGATTCTATGTTCGGTCGACACCACATATATATTACTAGCTCTGGCCATTGTCGGCGCGCATCTGCGTTCGGGCCGAGGCAGGGTAGGTTACAGTGTTTCTCGAATTCGGGCCCGGCACGGGTCTGGGTTTGACCCACTGGGCCAGGTTCGGGCGGGTAAATTTGGACGAGTGCCGCGCCGACCCGAGTAAGTCACGACAGCATGCACAGTTCCCACGCAAGTTGTGTTTGAGCGAGTCGGTTTGACGGTAAGAGGAACTATCTCCAGAGGCTCGTGACGCCTAGCATAGGCGTGCGTAAGGTTCCTCTTTAGGCGGGGGGGGGGGGGGGGGGGGAGGGGCGGGGGGGTGAAGGTTCAACGCAGCACATGACAAAGAGGTGACACGGCGTACACACGTCCTTAAATACCAATTTGGTATGTAAGGCCACGTTGTTAACGTGTCCATCAACGTTCAAACGACTGTACGCAGCACATGACAAAGCGGTGACACGGCCGGTTTGACGGTAAGAGGAAGTATCTCCAGAGGCTCGTGACGCCTAGCATAGGCGTGCGTAAGGTTCCCCTTTAGGCGGGGGGGGTGAAGGTTCAGCGCAGCACATGACAAAGAGGTGACACGGCCGGTTTGACGGTAAGAGGAACCATCTCCAGAGGCTCGTGACGCCTAGCATAGGCGTGCATAAGGTTCCCCTTTAGGCGGGGGGGCTGAAGGTTCAGCGCAGCACATGACAAAGAGGTGACACGGCGTACACACGGCCTCAAATACCAATTTGGTATGTAAGGCCACTGTAGTGAGTGACGTGCGCGAGTATTTGAAGTGCGCGCCATGCAAAATCGAGGAGAAGAAAAGGAAGAAAGTTGCACGAGCGCTGGAAAAATAATATAGAAGAAGAAAAGCAAGGACCAATCGGAGTAAGCCACGGGATGCGCGAGGACGGTAGGGCGAAGCGTGGCGGCGAGAGAGGAGGAGAGACACGAGAGAAGCCGGAGAAGACGGGCCACGTTCCTCGGCGGTCGGGTTCCGGACCCGAGCCTTGGCGACAACATGAGCCCGCGGCGACCTGCCCGTATGAGCAGGCCCTGGCGACGCACCTCTGACGGAGTCCTGCTGCGAGGTGTCCTGTGCCCGTGGACACGCTGAGCCGTCTGGGTTTCGGACCCGAGCTCTGGCGTAGGTGTCCGGCCGGGGCGCGGCTACGACGTCGGTGCCTCCTCTTCGACCCAGCAGCGTTGGAGGACTGTTACATCCATCCCTCTGCGAGCTCTACTCCGCTACCGGTCAACCAACCCGCACCTTGGTGAGACCAGCATCGTGCGTCTCTGCTGAGCTAAGGAACTGTTAGGTTAGGACTTCTGCAGCGAGGTTGAGGATTGTAATGTTCGTTCGGTTTTAAAGACGATAGTCTTTCTTGGGATACTTCTTCGCAGAAATTTTGGTCTGTCTGTCTGTCCGTCTGTTTGTCTGTCCGTGACCCGATTCAGGCTACTCAGCCAAAGTTTAACCACTTTCTCTGCGCCCAGCCATCTTGCACAAGTATTTTTGTTCATACTTGTGAACATTGTCGATCAAAAAGCAAATGTTACGCATGTCTGAGGAGCAACGTCAATACATAAGTAGTCTCTGGTATGTTTCTTTATAAGAAAATACATAGATACGTAATTATGAAGACCCCAGCGTTTCTTAGGCTGCGCTCAAAAAGCGACTCTATGCACGAAAAAGCCCTCGGCCGACGATATGTTGCTGCTGGGTTCTGCACAAGGTGATGTTTCTCAACAGCACTGCCAGATGGCGTCCATGTCTCACGCAGCGCCTCCTCTGTTTTATCAAGGCCAGCCAGATGCGGCCGATTCAACATAGAGAAAGCGCTGTCTGAGTCAAGGCAAAACATTGTAGTACGGCCGGCAGAAGACTATCGTCTTTCGACGACATTTGCAGCGAAGCACGCAGATACGCGGCCAATTTTTTCTTCCGTGTTATGTGTGGTCGTTTACTGTGTGTGTATTAAATGTTGTGTTCAAACGGCCTCGTCCTTTCGTGGGTGTCTGTGGCGACGTCCCGGACACCCATCTATTAAGAACCTGCACGTTGTTAAAAACACCCCAACAACGTAACATTGGCGTCCGCGACAGGACGAGACCGTTTGTGACACTCGACTGGTGTTAAGAAAGCGAGATAAAGATGAGCAGGGAAGACTTAGAAGAGTTGGCTAGGCGAATGGGGTTTGGAAGGCGAAGAAATTAGGGCGTTGTGCGAGGAACGCGAAGAGAGAATCCGCCAAGAGAAAGCTGAGGAAATAGAGTTTGAAAGAGAAATGAGGAGGAAGGAGATCGAACTTCTAGAGATGAAACAGAGAACGCTTCCAGTTAAGGATTCAGCTGGCGGATATCGAAAGGAGGCGGCAAAGTGGTAACAGAGAGGTGGAGAGTAGGAGTGAGTCCAGCGAAGGTCTCGGGTCAGAGCTAAGTGTAGGTTGTTACAGCTTAGCCAGCAAGGAACTCTCTAGTTCTTTTGGAAGTTATGTGGCCCCCGGGACAGATTTATCGGAACGCACACTGACTCTAGAGGAGCAGGTGCTACGAGAACGCTCTAATGAAAGAGCAATGAACGGTCGCATAGAATGCGCTTTCGAAGACTCTAAGGCGATCTCTAGTGAAGACGCCAAGACTTCAAACACACCGAGTGTAGTAGAAACATGCGGCATCGCAATGTGCGAAAGCCTTACAGATGACCTTAAGTCAGTTGCCGCAGAGCCAGGTGTAGCACAGGCTGCGGTAGCCGATGGTACGGGGCATGGTTGAGAGCCATGTAGAAAAGTCTCTAGAAAATAGAGCTAGATTAATGTTTCCGAGTTCAGACGCAACTTGTGGGCAAGAATTGAATCAGAGTGCAGAATTACTCTTTGAGAAGAAAAGAACAGAGTCGATAGCTCCATCAGCATCATGCGATGATGTGGACAGGCAGGATGACCCCCTATGGAAGGGTGGAAACTCTAAGAGAACAAACAGCTGAACGGTTAGAAAGTCAGACTGATTTGAGTAATATTTCTCCAGTCCACTGTTATTCGAGCGGTAAGGAATCGGACATCTGCTCTGTGGCGTTTTCGAGCGCAGAAGATGTTTCGTTTAAGGCATCAGGTCCAGTTGAAGCTTTTGGGCCAAAGCAAAGCACTCGCTTTAGGGAAGCAGGTTTTCGGACGCTCTTGATTCGATGCGCCCAGAGGCAATATATTAGGTTCGGATCCAATCCATCCTTTGCAGAGAATAGCGTTTTAGCTGAGCGTACGAGTCTTTTTGCGTTTTTTCGCAAAGGAGCGTCTTGTCCACAGTCCTTCCAAAACCGCTCAAATCTTTCCTCTGGTCAGGTGATTAGGGCTGTTCGGCTTGTCTGGGATGCCATAACTTGAGCGTTAAGTGTAATAACGGGCTGCTACTTTGGATTTTTGACTGCGGACAGCGGAAGTGGTTTTCTTGTACATAATTGAGGTTATGAACTTGCATGCCATGTGAAACGTGATTTATAGTTTTTCAGATGATGGTGTGGTGTACACAACGGGTTTATTTTTATGTTGGTCCGAACTTCCAAGTTGCAGTAAGTGTGCTAGTGTAAGACACCGTAGTGGAATGTGTTGGATATGTGCAATGTGTGGTGAAACGCGCATTCATCGGCAGTTTTTTTTAAACAAAAAACTTTTCGAAAGGGGGGGCTCATGTGATGAGTGAAGTGCGCGTTTAAAAAAAGTGCACGAATGTGATGAGGTGAAGAATGGAAGAAGAGAAGGACGACGACAAGAACTGCGGGTGTGAGTTCCAATCGAGGAGAATTGACGAATAAGATGCGGCAATAATGCACGTGAGGAAATAGAAGGCACGCCCAGCCAATGAGCATCCTCCACGGGAATTCAGAAGAGAAAGGCCACGGTGGCAGGAGGGTCCTGGGACAGACGTGGTCGAGACGTGGTGGAGCGAAGGTGTCCAGGGCGCGGGAGTGGCGGTCGGCGGAGATCCCGTGCAACGGCCGCTGCGGGCTCCCACCTGGGCGCGAGACAACCTTCTTCCGAGCGTCTGGCGTTGGCCAGACCCACGCTTCTCATCGCCTGGCGTTGGCCAGGCAAGACCAGCGTCTCTCCTGTCAACGACAGTCTTCAGATGGCGAACGCCGACAGGGCGTCCGGCCGTTGACCCCGCCTCGCCGGACGCGTCCATCTGCTTCTCCACCGACGGCTGAGCGTCGTCTGCGCCTCATCATGCCTCCGCCGCCAGCGTGTGTTCGCCGATGGTGACCGTGCCATTCGTCATGAACGGTGACACTTTTGTTTAACCCTCACGTTAGCCCCATTTCGTAGATAACCACGATTGGTTTTTGTAGCTTGGGTTCTGTATGTCGAGTGTTTGTTTGTTGTATATATGCTCTCTTTATGTTGTAAATACATTTAGTTTTGGTGTGCGTGTTTACAAACGGTCTCGTTTGTTCTGGATGACACTTTAAGTCATCGCTTTAGTTACAACACGAACCGACACGAGAGCACATAGATTAAACAGCCTCGTTACAGCCACGTTGTTAACGTGTCCATCAACGTTCAAACGACTGTACGCAGCACATGACAAAGAGGTGGCACGGCCGGTTGGACGGTAAGAGGAACTATCTCCAGAGGCTCGTGACGCCTAGCATAGGCGTGCGTAAGGTTCCCCTTTAGGCGGGGGGGGGGGGGGTGCAGGTTCAGCGCAGCACATGACAAAGAGGTGACACGGCCGGTTTGACGGTACGAGGAACTATCTCCAGAGGCTCGTGACGCCTAGCATAGGCGTGCATAAGGTTCCCCTTTAGGCGGGGGGGGGGGGGGGGGCTGAAGGTTCAGCGCAGCACATGACAAAGAGGTGACACGGCGTACACACGGCCTTAAATACCAATTTGGTATGTAAGGCCACGTTGTTAACGTGTCCATCAACGTTCAAACGACTGTACGCAGCACATGACAAAGAGGTGGCACGGCCGGTAGGACGGTAAGAGGAACTATCTCCAGAGGCTCGTGACGCCTAGCATAGGCGTGCGTAAGGTTCCCCTTTAGGCGGGGGGGGGGGTGAAGGTTCAACGCAGCACATGACAAAGGGGTGACACGGCGTACACACGGCCTTAAATACCAATTTGGTATGTAAGGCCACATTTTTAACGTGTCCATCAACGTTCAAACGATTGTGTAGAGTCTGCGGTGACATACCTGCGACGACCCACGATCGAGGTTATTAGTAGGCGTCTCTGCATCACACAATGGAGCAAAGATAGACCACGAAGACCATGCTTGGAGACGCAGCTCAGCTGCCGAAGAGAACGGACGCGTTTCGACAGCTCCGTGAATATCGGCTGACAGCACCGGCTGGCGTGATCATTAGAGACCGGAAGTTCAGGCACGAAAAAACAATGTTTTAGGCGCCTATAATAGGCCCTAAAAAGTGTAATTTAGGCATAAATAGGCGTTAAAAACAATTGTTTAGGCATATATAGGCGCAATTCATAATTACTTCAGCAGCGTGTTACAGGACAAATCTTCGACTTCTAACAAACACAGCAGGCAAATCCTCTACTTTGGGAAAGTTAATGTTACTTTCTTCATGAAAATAATTAGAAGAAGGATAACCATTTGAACCGATTTAGGTGAAACCTAGGGTGAATGGACACTGTGAGAAAGGTTGTGAAAGCAGTGGCAAATCAGCACCATCTCAAGGTTTTCGGGCTTGAAGTTGTGTCTTCTTTGAGTCAGTATTTGTTTCTATGCGGAAAAAGAACGCTCGACGTCCACTGAAGTTAGTGGAGCCTACTTGTAGTCCGGCACTTTCGATGCTCTAATTGCACGTGGAATCTTTGACTCTGTACCGCTCAGAACTTTAGACACTTGTTCTAGCACATAAAATCCGGGATTCCTGTCCAAGACAGATTTAAGCTTCGAGGTGACCCTGTCAGGGACAGGTCCATTGGGGACGGTGGTGAACTTTTCCTGCACGTCCAAAATTAGTTCGACACTCCGAGTCAGAGTGGTGCCTGAACTTTCAAGTTTCTGTGTGCTTTCTGCAAAGAAAGTAAAATGAGCACACAAATATGCCACGTCAGATTCAAGTGTATTGTGATGTAGAACAGTCTGGGCTCTTACGGCGACGCTCTCGTCCGCTGCAAAGCTGTTAATAACAGCCGTAACACCAGCGAAGCTTTTGTTGTAGTAGTCCACTGCCTTTAGCCAAGTTCCCCAGCGGGTAACAATGGGCCCTGGTGGAAGAGGCACATCCGGCAACTGCCTATTTAAAGGCACGAACGTGCGATGGTGCTTTAAGCCTCACTGCCTTGCCTGCAGCTACGTTAACAGAACTGAACGACTTTCTCAGCTCTTCACAGACCCGATGAATCCCATGGGCAAGACAAGTGACATGCAATAATTCTGAATAAAAAACCTTGATAACTGCAGCAGCCTTGTGCATATAAGCTGCTGCATCTGTGTAGAGCAGGAGTACTCGGTCGTCGTGGGATCCGGAGGGGTACAGTACCCTGAAGGACGAGTTCACATAGTAGGTGATGGTATCAGCGCTCGTTTTTTTCTAGTTGTTTCAGGCATACCAAGAAAAGGTGTTGTTTTCTCTTTTGCATCCAGCTTTCAAACTACTACATGTCCAAGTAATCGTCCGGTCGCATCTGTTGTCTCGTCCACTTAAATTCATATGAGTGATTCACCGAGTTTTTCGTCTGATTTTTTGCTAATGTGTCCTCGTACATTGGCCGCGGGTACTGCTTGTGAAGAGTGGGACTCTGATGGTATATTTTGTTTGCAGTATTTTTGCGAAAAAATGCTTGAATGTCTTGTTTTCGATCTTCGCCCAAGGAATGTCTGCAGCGACCAATGCTATGCATAAGTTTGCGCTGAATTAACTTCTCTTTTCCTTCAGCAAAGGTTCTAGACTAGAACGACTGCCTCGACGTTGAAGGTTAGTTGCGCAGAGCGTTGGCTTGATGCAACGTTGTTTTCCCGTGCTGCTCCGGACGACACTGTTTTTTACTCGGTACCCGCGAGAAGAAAGGAGCGAATTGCACTAGGAAGGTGCGTTGGGTACGTGGAACTTCTTTAGTGCACTTGCGCTTGAGAAACGCTGAGGGAATGGCGAAGTTAGATAGCACGAACCCAAGCGTGCATTTTAAAATCGAAATGCTTATACCTGTACCTGACCGAGAATGCGCCGGAACATTTCCTGTTGCATGCGAGTTCACATACGCGGATAAAAACAACAAAACAATTAATCTGAGTGCCCGTGAAATGACCACAAAATGCATGTTATTTGCGCAGGTTCAGGGGTTATTCAAATTGGCAGTTTCGTAAGCAATGTTGGGAGCTTTTTGCCTATGCGTGTTTCAGAGTAAACGTCAAACGCAAAATATTGTAGATCTTTTCAATGTCTTCTCACCTGCTTTCCACAGGGATGGCAAAATACATTTTCTCCATCGACGGAATACCACTGCGATCCAATGTTCCATTGCCTGACAAGGACACTTTTCAGCGACTTTTTCTTCGGCATTGCTCGGCAGACTTCCGACAGCTGCCGTTATGAAGAACATAAATGCCAACGAAACTGACATGTAGGCTGTTGGCTGCAGCGCTAGCCTAGCTTAGCTTTGGCTCGCTAGAGTACACCCTAGCCTCCCTCACACAACCGCCAAGCTGCACTACTCTCGAGCCAAGCGACGGAGATCTTCAAGGGGGAGGGGGGAGACTAGCGATAGCGCCTGGCCTAGCTTCCCCTAGCTAGAGTACACTCTAGTCTCGTTCACGCAACCGCCGTGCAGCACTAATCTCTAACCAAGTGACGGAGATCTTTCTGGGGGGGGGGGGGGGGCACTAGCGCTAGGCTAGTCTTGCTTTTCCTCGCGGGGGGTACACTCTAGCCCCGCTCACGTAAAGGCGCGTTTATAGTACGACGTTATCGGCACTTTGGCGAGCGTCACATGCGCCGGAGCTAGGGTGGCCTAGTCGGAGCACATCGCCCGAGTCCACTTATACGTTGGCTGTGGCAGTGCGTTGAACTATGGTCTGTTTTCGCCAACGTGACGACGAGTATGCGCCGGTCTACCCTACGTAGCCTTAACAAGAGCTAAATACGTCAACGAAAAAAAAAACATAACTTGCGCGCTATGCGAGTGTAGTTAATATCGCCACACTAAGTGCTTCTCGTTTTCCTCCACATCAACTACTCATTTAAGCGAAACGTGTACTCGACGAACGCGAAAAGGCATTTTTAGGCGCTGAAAAGCTGATATAGGCACGAACCTCGAAATAGGCACTTATAGGCACAATAAATGTTCGATTAAAACGTTTCGCTTCCCTTAGTTCGTGCTTATATGTAAAATAGGCTCGAAACGGACTCCAGGAAAAAAATAGGCATTTTGCCTGAAGTTCCGGTCTCTAGTGATCATCGCCACACCGGCGTTCCTGCATTGTCTGCGCCCTGGTTGAACGTTACCACGACTAGCTGCCTGGCCCCGCAGGCAAAGGATAGACCTGCCGGACATCCTGGACGAGGCCGTGGGGTCGCCCCCTGGCTCTCTCCTCCCGGACACCATCGACGACCTGGACTAACCACCGTTGGTGCCGTTCGCTTCAACGTTGTGCGTGGGACGCTCGCCAAGACAGCACCGGCGTCTCGCCGGTTGCATCGGGCGGCGGCAACGCGCCCGCGTTCTTCGTATGAATCGGAGCCTATGATGCAGCCATCACAACCAGCCTCCACTCCGAAACGCAGTGCGAAACGCATGGCTGATTCACAAATGGATGCAGATGGTTTGCCTGCTTCTGAAACACCGGTCAGCAAGCGGGAATGCCCCTCTCCAGCAGCTTCTGCATTGCCCGGCTCCGACTCTAAGTACAAGGTCGTGGTAAAACCACGTGATTGCTTCGACGTATCAAAATTATCAAATCGCCTCCTTCAGTCAGCCTTCGGCGCCTGCCTAAAAACCACTGCGTTTCAAGGTTTCTCTATTCATCATGCCACCAACAGCATATCCGTATGGGTGCGTTCGCTAACGGATGTCGACCGCCTCACCCAACTGCGAACTCTGCCAGCCACAGCTGATTCTACCGTGCAAGTGCAAGCGTACTTGAGTTCCGCCTCGGACTTGCGTCGGTATGTGGTCTCTGGTGTTGATCCAGGGGAGTCGCGGGAGAGTCTTGTCGATGCTTTGACCTACTCCACACACAAGATCGTCACAGCTCGTTATATGGGCCGCGGACGCACGTGCCTCGTCACTCTCCAGGGTCCTCGAACGCCACCGAGCCGCATTACGTACTATGGATGCATCCTACAGTTTCATGTGTACAAGCCCGGTGTGGTACACTGCTACCGGTGTTTTCGTACCGGTCACATGCGAGCTTCTTGTCCACAATCCGCAGACGCTTCCATGGAGTCGGCCGAGACGCCCACATACAGATGCGGGCTCTGCCAAACGGACGATCATGATATCACGTCCAAAGACTGTCCCGTTAAACAGAAGGCTATCAAAGCCCACCGCCAACGCAGGCGCCACCAGCGTTCAGTGACACAAGAAGAAAGGGATGCTGACACTCCGACAAGCAATCGGTTTGAACTCTTGTCCCCCCTCCGAAGAGGACACAGCAGCATTGGTACAACCTGACAATGCTTACTATGATGGCCCTGCGCACAGCGACGCCGTCAAGCGTGACAAAAAACGTGCTCAGCAGTCTGCGAGGACGCCTAAATTGACTGATACGACGGCAGACGATCTGTCGAAGCTTGACCAGCAGATAGCGCAGCTCCAAAA
This sequence comes from Rhipicephalus appendiculatus, assembly GCA_030522465.1. Lineage (NCBI taxonomy): Eukaryota > Metazoa > Arthropoda > Arachnida > Ixodida > Ixodidae > Rhipicephalus > Rhipicephalus appendiculatus. Next base: position 53,579 of record JALIZH010017617.1, read on the forward strand.
GGAAGTGAAGCGCCTCGCCCAACGCCGAAACCTTCTCGCTCGACTTGCTGGTCCAACTGCGACACGCGGTCCACAGGTGCCAGACGCTGCCTCTGTACCTGAATCATCCTCCGCAAGCGCGCCACCACAACCCAAGCTGACCCCGGCAGAGCTCCTCCACTTTGTGGCCCAGCAACTGCAAGAGCTGTCAAAGGTGCTGCTCGCCAACCTCCCGCCACTGCAGTGACCGCTCCTTCGAAAGAAACGCGACACCGCTGTGTCCTGCAGTGGAACTGCCGAGGACTTGCAAATAAAATTGGAGAGCTTCGCTATCGCCTTGCGCTGGGGAAGCTCTCCGCCTGGTGCCTTCTCTTCCAGGAAACGAATTCGCTTCCGCGCGTTCCCGGATTCACTGCGTATGCGTCTCCAACCATCCCTGGTCGACGCTGCACCAATGCGTTGGGACCCCCAGGCAAGGCTGCAGTGTATGTCGTGACTTCGTATCCTTAAACGCAAGTTCCCCTGCTGTCGTGGTGTAACCAGTGGCAAGAAGTGGTGGCAGTGCTCGTTAGACTCCCGCGTACTGACGTGATTGTGGATTTCAGTTTACGTGCGTCCGTATAGTGGCAGCGCTCCTCGACTGCGTCTGGGGTGGCTGGCTCATCTGCGTCGAACTTACCCGGGGTGGCCCAGTGCTAGTCGGGGGAGACTTCAATGCACCTCATCAGTCGTGGGGCTACCCTTCTTCCAGTGCGAGAGGCAGCATCGTGCTGGACACATTTACAGACGCACACTTTGTCCTTTTGAATGCCCCGGCCACTTCTACACGTCGGTGGGATCATCCCAGTGCTCCACCGTATGCGCCTGATCTCTCGTGGTGGTTGGGTATGTGTGCCGTATCCTGGGACCGAGAGCCAGACTGCTGGGGGGAGTGATCACCATCCGCTGATAATCGGTTTGGCCGCGAATAGTCAGCGCCGCCTCCGACGCCAATGCCACATAACCCACTGGGACTTATTCCGCAAGGAACTCAACGCCTAGATTGCGGCTACATCGTCTAATCCGTTGCAGGTGTTAACCACAGCTGTACAAGCCGCCATGCAGTCCATCTGGGTGGAGGAGAACAGACCACCTCCGAATTTACATCTTTTGCGTCTGTGGGCAGCACGCCGTCGTGCAGAACTAGCCTTAAACCGAGATCCGGCCGCCGCTGAGCTTCGTGATAACCTCAACAGTAGAGCTGTGCGCCGCCGCGCCACGCCGCCGCCGCCGCCGGGCAATAATTGCGGCGCGCCGCCTTTAGTCCTTTATTATAACCCGAACGGGGAATCTGGGCATAAAGTACATCACCGGGTGAGCTCTTTTGATGTGTCCATGTAATGGACTCCATTTCAGCTTCCGCTCATTGGTGGGAGCACGTCCAGCAGTGCGGCCTCTCTTTCCGGTTCTTCGTCTTAAACGTCATTTTGACGGCACCACGTTTTCAAAACTCTCGACTCATGGTAAAGAAACGGAATGCGCTTCAACCATAGAGGGGAAACAATAGGAGAGAGCGTGCCAGCACCTGTAAGCCGACCTCCTCTGAAGCCGCTACCTCCTTGGGCTTCTGTCACAATTTCCATCGTGCTCTTGTTTTCCTTTTTATCGGTGTACCGATGGGCAAAAAAACTAAAATTCGCGAGCTTGCGCGCCTCACATCCACAAACCAACCTTCGATGACGCCACTCTCCCCTCGTGCTCCATGTTCTGGTCACAGTTCCCAGCATTCTCATCTTTCACTTTTTTATGGCTGGAGTGTTCTCGGTGTGTACCCATGCTGGACTATCCATTTCGGCCGCAGCTGATTGGCTGGAGTTCAGCGGTGATTTCGCCCCCCTGTTTCGGGTTCTTCTTCCGCAACGTCAATTCGATGTCACGGAGCTTTCACAACTCTCGACACTAATGAAGGAACGGAGTGCGCTGCAACGCCACGAACGCAGCCCCCAGACACCCAATTTTTGACGTACATCTCGGAGGCCGCGCACTAAATTCTGATCGCGTAGAGAGAGAGAGATGCAAGCTAAGGCATGGAGGTTAACCCGACGCACGTCCGGTTTGTTACCCTACTGTGGGGGAAGGGATAAAGGTGCGTAAGCCATCGAATCAGGTTTAACCCTTTCGTGACCGAAAGAAAAAAAAAACTTGCCAGAACGGCCAAAATTTTTTCGCTCACTTTGTAGAGCTTTTATTTCTGAATCAAACGGTACCATTATTTTAATGAAGTAAAGTTTTTTTATTTTTCTAATAGCGTAGAAAGATACCGCATGCGTGGTATCGGAGGCGGCAATGTAAGGAAACGTGAGGCACGGGAGGAGGAGGAAGAATAAACTTTATTGAGAAAACATAGAGAAGTGGGACCATCTTGCGTCCAAAGACACAGCTACAGCGGATACAGGCGTCATTGGTTCCTCTCGGAACTAATTTTTGTTGAGGACGAGTATAGTGGTCATCGGTCCTACTGCAAGATCTCATGACGACTATACTCGTCAACGGTCGCGAAAGGGTTAATTCGGCCGCCCATCTAATGCACCTGTGAAGCTGGGTACGCATTCTCTGCATCGTTCTCATACATCTGGGGAAAACTCATATGCAAGTTCAGACTTGACAAGTTTCTATTTCTGTAAATTTCGTCCACTTTCTTCTTACGCTGGGAATGTGCAGGACGGTACGGTCCATCGACGTGGTCAAGAGCAGACACGCTGGCTTACCGCTTTTTCGAGTAAGTGCATGGGCTCTGCCGAAATGGACTGTGGACATCTCCTTTAGATAGACACATCGAGGCTAGCTCCGCGGAAGTTGCATTTTTCTCTCCCCCAGAAGTCCCAGTGGTATTGCCTGACCTCCACGCTGCGGCATCCTACAGCCTTAAAGGGCGACGACCTAACCCCCTAGATAACATATTCGTGGAGTTTCGGGCCTGCTACATTGTACACTTTCGTCCTTTATGAAAGGGAACACGCGAGCGCGTGGCCTGCGCTCTGTAGCGACTGCCCACAGCACCATCAGCCGACAGCTAAAGAAAACGCTTATGCTTTTGGCGGCACCACCCATTGCGATACCTGAGCGGGAGCGTGATCTAGCAGCGCTTGTCGAAAAGTCATGACTCGTTATTTTGTTTGTCCATAGATGACGCCGAAAGCGGACGTGCTTTCTTTAGCTATCGCTAGATGGGGCTGTAGGCAGCCGCCGAAGAGCGCCGGCCACGCGCTCGCGTGTTCCCTTTCATAAAGGACGACAGTGTACATAGATAAATAAAATAAACAAAAATGGGGGACCCTTAAGCTTCGCCTTTAAGAGGTGAACGTGATAGCGATATCCTGTTTCTACTGCGTACTTCAATCACTTAGTGCATACTCTGTAATAGGTAGCATGCTTTAAACCACGAGAAATTATGAGCGGTAAATGTTTTCGAACTTGCTATGCACCCACTACGTGGCCTTAAGGGAATACGCGTAGTAAAGCCTTTTGTAATGGGTGGACGGCTTTGAACCACAATTTCGTTATGATATTCACATATTCGGACACCCGATGGCAACGTACGCTTGTACCACGCAATATTACTGCGATATTACATGTTGTATTGTGACGCCTGCATACGGGACGTGTGTGTTTGTAAAGCATGCAAGTTATTTTCACTGCATTTCCGAGCGGAGGAAGCAGACGCCTTGCTGTGTTGTAGAACACCTGCTTGCCACCTAGACGGCCTGGGTTCGATCCTCACTGGGGCCCGAAAATTTTTATTATTTATTTCATTTGCATCTTTCTCGATTTTTCGGTCACGGAGATGATGATTTTTCGCTCACAACCAACGACGCCGACGCCGGAATTTCTGCGAAACGAGCTCTTTAACATTATCGCGTTAATATATTTATGGGTTAATGCCATAGGCGTGCGCACGAGGGGGGGCAGAGGGGGCGGCCGCCTCCTCCCCCCCAAGTCACCTAAGAACCTAAGAGGGGGGGAAGGGGGGCGCAAAGTCTGCCCTATATATTGACTTAACAAGAAAGGGGGGGCGCTGCGACGAACCTTCGTCCCCCCCTCAACGGTAACCCTGCGCACGCCTATGGTTAATGCCCCTTTTTCGTTGCATTTTGAATCGAGTAAGTCGATAACTATATATAGAAGCAAAGGAAATGAAAAACTTGAATAACCGATAGCTGAGCTTGGTGGTAGGCAGTTATGTTAAAACGTCATGAGGTGAAAACACACACACAAGGGTGAACTCAAGAAAGTGACCAGTTATCTCTCACGTAAAGCATCACGCGCAACTGACTGATAGGTATCACCTCTTGCCTGGGAATGCGCAGACAAGAATTTTAAGTGCGGAGCCGTTTAGGGGCCCCGGCTGTCGTATGCTGTTGTATGCTGTCGTCGCTTGGCGTAACACAGACAAAAACACTTATAAAAAAAGCAAAAAAGGGGAAGCAAGCAAACAATAGAAAGAGAGGTAACGAGAGGAAATAAATAGGAAGAAAAATAGAAACAGCAAGAAAGAGAAAGAAAAGATAAAGAAAAAGAAAAGGAAGAAGTCAATAAAAATAGGGAAAAAGAGACAGAAAAAACCGGAAACGAAAAAAGAAAGAAATAGAGGAGGAAAGAAAGAGGAAGCCGAAGAGAAAGAAGGCTGCCCATCCCCACACTTCGTTCAGGTTTGGCACCTCAAGTGCAAAGCTGAAGTGCCAACCAATTTTTCTTCTTTTTTTTTTTTTTAGTCTATCTTCTTTACCGCCGCTGTATGATTTTTCAGTTAGCGGCGTTTGCGGTGTCTTGACTACTCTCTTTTGTCCGTGTTTGCACGCCCTGTCCTTTTAAGGTCACCAAAACAGTCAGGGTTGCCGTTGGGTATAATTGAAAAGGAGCCAGAATTGAAGCTAAAATAGCCAAAGTAGCCATTCTATACAATTTATCGCCAAATTTGTAGCCAATAAGAACAAAAACGGTATTATGACTAGAGTTTTCCTTATTATACAGCTAATATGATTTCGATTATGCAAAAACATAGAATTAAGGCCACAATTTCTTGCCCTTCCTTGGTCTACAAACCACCGGTGAGTTGTAAAAAAAAAGTATTTATTGATTTGTTTATTTAGCCTCAAGCCCAAGGGCATTAGAGAGGAGAGTGAATAAGAAAAACGTGCCAGAATACAGCGAGCAAAAAAGTAACACTGAACAGACTTTCCAATAGACTAGTACTTGCGCAATGGCAGTTACTGCTTCGCAAAAACGATGATTATCACCGCTTCACCGGCAAGGAAGGTTATTCCACTGGTTTGCTGCGCGCAGTATAAAAGCATCGTGTTTCGCAGAGTGGAATACCGACCTCATAGCAATAACCAAAGCGATCAGGCATATTGCGCTGATAAAATAAATGTGTTGCGAAGGACGCTAGGGTGGTCTTTTCTATGAAAGAAGTTCAAGCGGCAAAAATTTTGACGTGCTGTTAGAGACGGAGGGCAGTGTGAGCAGCGTGATAGTCATGCGTTTGCCAAAATACGCGCAACTTGGTCACTCCATTTTTGCAGGCGCACCCTGCGTTGCGTAGTGGTACCTCAATGAACACCAGCCTTCTGCTGGGTCGAGTACATGCGTGCGCATCGGCTGACGGAACCGAAAGGTTGAAACTAGTGAGCGATCTTTACGCTTGCTTGTTGTTTTACATGCAATTAATAAGAATATTGGCGACTAAGTGAGCCAAAAAGGAAGTTCAATGTAGCCAAAAAGTAGCCATGGTGCCAACCTGAAATTTTCGTAGCCAGACGGGGTCCTGAAGTAGCCGATTAGTCGCAATGTAGCCACCAACGGCAACCCTGAAAACAGCCTTTGAAGATAGAAAATCGTGTGCGTTATTCTCTCTCACGTTTGTTCCTTTTTTGGTTGTCTTCATGACGCAAAAATGGTGATTAAAGTGAAATGATAAGGGAACATACTCTCGATTGGAGCACATACGAGAGTATCACTTGTGAATTGTCTCCTACCCTGCTTTGCCATGTGCTCGCCCCCCCCCCCCCCCTTCTTCCTCACGTCGCATGATTATCGTGCGCGATGAACTGATCTCGCTCCATTTTTTGAGTTTCCGATTGCGCAAGAAGGTATAACAGAGTGTAGCCGACAAGCTCAAAATCCCGATAGGCTCAGTGCTTAGCGCTCACATTCTACACGTGCTTTATGAAGAAATAACTGTCGAAGAGATATCGCCTGTAAGAATAGCAGTGAAGGCGGGAACGAAACCAAGGGAAGAGGCGAGGAATTATTTGATTCTTCCAACGAACTAACTCTCAACAGTGAAGACGATGCAGCTTTCCAGAAAAAAGGCCAGCCCGCTTCCACGGTTTTTGTATTTTTTTTATTGCAGTAACAATATTATGGACACATTTTACAGGTTTCCGTCGTCACCATCATGTGCCGTACAAAGTCCCAATCGATAAGTTGTTAGGCGCATCGTACGCTGTACCCGTGATTAAAAGCTAGCGAGTGCTAGCGAGAAACACGGCTGAAGCATAGACGAAACAAGCTGCCCATCTCCGTCGCGCGGAGGGCGCATGCTGTAACATTATCCCGCGTGCGAGGCCTGCCATTGATTGCTCCTCAACTAGAAAGGAAGCGCTGTCCGTCTTTTCCTAGTTGAAGGAGTATGAAGGGACGCCAGGGTAGGGGGGGGCCTTCGTGGCTCGAGCCGCAACTGTGAACTTGGACTATAAGGGCACGGTCTCGAGTGCTTGCGCGCGCTATCTCGGCCAGCATCAGCAAACGGCTCGTATTCCCTTCTACGCGCTATGATCTCACCCCTTCGTGCTGTGACCACTGATACGACAAACTGCACGAAAACCGCTTTTTTCCCTGGAGCGGCCGTATTCCCATACAACAGCGTTTTGCAGCTTCGCGAGATGGGATCAAAAAGAGTTAGCTGCTAGCCTTAGTTGGTTTTAACATTAAAGGGACACTAAAGGGCAAAACTATTTTTCGCGTATTAGTTACGTATAATTTCACAATCCCGAAAACACCTCTCTTACCGCGACACGACGCTAGGTAAGCGAGAAAGCACGCGAAAAGAAAATGCGGGTGGAGACGCCACCCTGAGATTCCCGCACCGAACACCGTGACGTCATAGATTCTGAAGGCGTCTACTGAGTTCTGCGTAGCTTCGAATCGATAAAAATGAGGTACATTGTCATCTGTGGGTGCCATAGACCTAGCATACGAAGTTTCAGAAAATATAATCGAGCCAATGTCGCGAAAATACGAAAACTACATTTGGAATTTCAGACGTCACGCACTCAGTTTTCGGCGCAAATTTAAAAATAAAACTTCAACCTCGATTCTCTCTGCTAATAATGACCTTACGATAGTGGACCAAATGACATTAGAGTTCTCAGAAGGCAGTTTGTCAATCTAAACCAAGCCATTGTTTCGCTTTAGTGTCCCTTTAAGACATGTTGCTATCGCATTCACTGCTTAACCCTTTGGGGGGAACAAATTGTTTTTTTTTTGTTGAGAATCCAGGGGTAACTTTTTCTGTCCACCAACTCTTGAATCTTAAATCTACCCCCCCCCCCTCCCCTTCCCGCGCCGCGCCGCCGCCGATCCGATGAACCCCGCGCCGGTGACGCGCCGCCGCCGGAGGTGGAAACACCGGCGCGCCGCCGCCGGTGATTTTGGGACCGGCGCACAGGTCTACTCAACAGACTCACTGCAGCAGCGCGTCGCTGCGAGAAGCGCCTCTCCCGAGAACGGTGGGTGGACTGGTGTGCGTCCCTCGGCCCATCGTCTTCATCCGCATCGATATGGCGAACGTTCCGGAGCATGGAATTAGGCGCTCGCACGCCGGACCCAGCGGCCAGTACGTGTCTGTCTTCTGGATGTACGCCAAACCAGTTCGCTCCAGAAGTAGCTAAGGCTTTCTTCCCAGCGTACGACCAGGCCCCACCGCCATTCGACTGTCCGTATAACCTGCCTCCGGAGGTTGGCGCGACTCCCAGTCAGTCAGACATCGAAGGCATGCAAGCGCCGTACACGATGGCGGAGCTCCAGGCAGCAATTGACCAGGCAAAAGTACGCAAGGCGCCAGGACCAGATGGGATCTCTTATGAAGTTATGAAAGGGAAAATTGACAACCACCCGTTTGTAGCACGAAGCCACAAGGAAATCCATACGGATTTCTCAGAAAGAAAAGCTTCTTAGTTGCCGAAAAATTCGTCCTGGTCCGGGGTTCGAACCCGGGACCAACGCCTTTCCGGGGCGGTCGCTCTACCAATTGAGCTAACCAGGAAGCTAGCAATTGGCAGCGCGAGGGCGAATTCATCGACAACTCGAAGCACATGGACACAAGTATTCTTTCTGAGAAATCCGTACGGATTTCCTTGTGGCTTCGTGCTACAAACGGGTGGTTGTCAATTTTCCCTTTCGCAACCCCTCCGCCACCTTGCGGGATTCCGCAGAACTCATTTGCAATACTCTTATGAAGTGTTCAAAAAAATGCGCCCACCTCCCCGAAGGGAATCGTGAGGAAATGCGAATGCATTTCGCGCGCGCTTCACTCCATTTATATATGGTGGTTGTGGTTCGAAGAAGGAAAAGGCGCCTGATTTCTGCAGCCCGGTCGGGAGCAAGGCGCAGCGCCCTTTTTTTTTTGCTTTTTCTTGTTTTTTTTAATTGTTTTTATTTATTTTTAAAATTTTTTTTTCATGTATAGCTCCGCCGAGCTCCGCTGCAGTCCGCTTTTAGTTCACCCGCACGCTGCGAATTTTTATTGTTCAACAACGCACAGGAGAAATCTCCCACCGGCACCACCTTGGAGGTCAAGATTCATTGCCATATATACGGGGTGGCCAGTGAACGGTTGTGCAGCGCGAGCAGTCGGTTTTTTCAACCAAGAAACTCGCTAGCAGACGCTGCCTGTGTCGGCGTCGCGAGGCGAGAGAGGGAGAGGGGGGGGGGAGCGTAGGAGAGGAGAGAGAGAGGGGGGGCGCGCATGCGCAGTGGGAGTGTGGACGCTGCGGGCAGAGATGCCTAGAGAAGAGAGGGGGGGGAGCGTAGGAGAGGAGAAGAGAGGTGGGGCGCGCATGCGCAGTGGGAGTGTGGACGGCGCGGGCAGGGATGCCTAGAGGAGAGAGGGGGGAGCGTAGCAGGGGGAGAGAGGAGGGGAGGCGCATGCGCAGTGAGGGTGTGGTTGCCGCGGGGAGGGATGCCTAGAGGAGAGAGAGGGAAAGAGGAGGTTTTTTATTTTTATTTTTTTGAAAGGGTTTGCGCATGCGCAGTAAGGGGTGGCCACCTCCTCTACCTGTCCTCCTCCTCCTCCTCCGCGGACAACGCCAACGCCAACGCTGGACGCCTGACATAGCCCGACTATGAAATGCATTCGCATTTAAAACATCGATGGCCCTGCACTGCAGTGGCTGCTGGACACGCTTAACGTAATTTGGACGACCGGAGAGCTGCCTGAATCATGGAAGCATGCCGAAGTTGTGCCGATACCGAAGCCAGGAAAGCACCCGGGTAACCTCTCTAAGCATCGGCCGATCGCTCTAACGTGTACGTTGTGCAAGCTTCTTGAACGCATGTTGGCGTCTCGCATCTCCTGGTGGTTGGAAACCAATCTGGGCCATCCAATCTGGGCCATCCGGCCCAGATTGGTTTTCGACCGCATTTGGGCACGGAAGATGGCCTAGACCATTTGACGTCAATGGTGCTCGCGGGAGGAAGATCAAGTAGCATTCGAACTCTTCTCGCCATGGACGTTCATAAGGCCTACGACAATGTCAGTCACTCTGCGATCATTCGCATAATGCAGTGGCTTCAACTTCCACCTCGTGTCTGCGACTTTGTGGTGTCTTTTCTGGCACACCGTACCTTCTGCATCCGAATCGGCAAGGAAAGAACCGGACACTTTGTAACGAAGCGGGGTGTACCGCAGGGCTCGGTGCTGGCTCCGATACTGTTTAATATTGCCCTATTGCCCCTCGCGTGGCAACTAGCACGCATTCCCGATGCCTTCTTCCTTCTGTATGCGGATGACTTGACTGTGTGGACACTACATCCAGACCTGCAATGCCAGCAGGATGCACTCCAGAGTGCTTTGGACAAGACCTCGGACTGGTGTGCGCGCATAGGACTGACACTATCTGCCACGAAGACTGCATTCATGTCTATCACCAACAGACGAGGTCGCCGTCGACTCCTGCAGACGCCGATTTGTTTGAACCTAAATGGCCAAACCCTGACCACTGTCCCCACTCCGTGTGCTCGGAGTCGAACTGGACGCATCTGGCTCTGCGAGTGCGTGGGTTCGCTCTGCTTGTCGAAAGAGTGCTAATACCCTCCATCTCATTCGTCACATCTCTCAAAAGACCGGAGGTGCGTGTTCTCGAATGGCCCGTGTTTTAGTGCGGTCGATCCTGCAACCTCGGCTTGTTTATCAAGCTCACTTTCAACGCCTAACATTGAGAGATTGGGACTTGCTGGAAACCTCCAACCGAGAGGCCATGAGGGCGATCACGTGCCTTCCTCGAATAACACCTATCGCGACCCTCCAGGCGGAAGCGCAGCTCAACACCATCGACGAAATCGTACACCAGCGTCGAATCGCTCGCCACCTAAAGAGTCAAGCTGTTCCTGCGGCGGCGGCTCTAGCTCACTACTACAATTCAACGCTGCCACAGCCTGTCGCACTCTTGACAGAAGTTCCACCGTGGCTCAAGGCTCGGGCCAGCGATAACCGACCACTGACTCGTCTGCGACAATCCAACCGACAAGTGGCACAGGAGCCCGTCGTCACTACCATCGACAACTCACTAGCGGTATACGTAGACGCAGCTATCGATAACTGCGTTTTGCACACCAGTCTCGTATGCCCCACGGTACCTGAAGCGCAACATACATGCTCCTATGTTACAGAGGCACCGTTTCTATCGGTGTTGGCGGAGCTCGCTGCTATACGGGACGGGTTAACTGTCATGATACCCAAGGTGGATTACTTGTCGCTCGATAGACTGCTTATATATACGGACTCCACGCAGGCAGTTCGAGAGCTGCGAAAAGTGACCAGCTCCCTCGACATAGCCTCTGATATACACCGACTGATTCACTCGTGCGCCTGTCCTGTCCGCGTATTGTGGACCCGCCGGACTGCACCGGCTCAAGTGGACGCAGATGCCGCTTGCCATCCAGCGGAAGTCCAACACCCGTTGTCTCTGCTTCGTTTGTCCCCAAAGGACAGCTTGCTTCTGCACAAAGAAACCCTCCGGCGCTCCACGCGTGCACTCATTCCTCCGCGTGGATCGGACCTTCCCGGCGGCTTAACTCGCCGAGAGGAGGTTGCGCTCAGGAGGATTCGTGTGGGCGCCGCCTTGACTCCTGCCATCCGGGCTACATGGACATCCGGTGCACAGCCTCCCCCCAACGACATGCCCCTTCTGCGTTGCCCCAGCCACAGAGGCAACGCTCGATCACCTACGGGGGGACCTGTCCGGGCCTTCACAAGGCTCGCACCCGCCACCTACGCGGCCTTCACTACCACCCCGGTCGACCACCTGACTTGACGCGCTGGACGCATGGTCCTCTGCACCGACCACTCCTGGCCTTCATACGGGAAACATAACTGTTTCTGTTTATTTAACTTATGCCACAGGGCATGCTGGCGCTAATATAAAAAAAAGACCATGCTTACGCCTAAATTCGGCTTTACTTCTATACGCAATTCCATTGCTGGGAAGACATTTTTCGAGGGACTGTATAAACCGTCTTTTATCGAAATATGTAGACTCTAGGACGTATTTTTTTATTTCATTAATTTGCTGTTGAGCCAAGGCGCCTTAGACATTCCCGCTGCTGCTTTCTTCGTCTCCCATCGCAGGCACGTTTAACTTCGAGACCAGAGTGGTAGAATGACGGTAGCAAAAAACACTAGGCATTTATATGGTTCATATATATATATATATATATATATATATATATATATATATATATATATATATATATATATATTGACACTTGGAAGCGAGGGTGTGCAGAGTAGTAGTTAAGACCTTAAGTTAAGTTGCCTTCGTAGCGTGGGGGCACATGTTGAAACCTCAGCACCGATTTTGAAAATATTTTTCCGCTATATTACTTCAGTTTCTTACGCCACTTCAGAGCTGGAACCTGGGGTTCCACTTCCATACACGTTAGTTTTTCCACTTCTCCGTAGAGGGTACTTGAGGATCTTTGTGAAACTCCCTTTATATATATATATATATATATATATATATATATATATATATATATATATATATATATATAAAGGGAGACAACTTTCAGGGCTCAACACTCTTCTTTATTCTCACTCGAGCCAGAGCCCCCCTGCTCAGACTCAAGTGACGATTATGTGTATTTACAGGTGAGAAGATGAAGAGTATGAATAGTGCTCACACTAATTTCCCCGCGCGACGAAGCGACCAGCCTGGCCGCGACTTAGACTGGGCTGAGACGTCGAACGAAGGGCTTTAGACGCGACACGTGGACTATCTCCGAACCACGGTAGCGATGGCCGGGAGAAACGTCAACGGGAGTGATACGATAATTAACAGGAGATGTTTGTTCGTTAAATACGTAGGGTCCAAGGAATTGCGACTGGAACTTTTCACACAATCCGGGAACACGAGTAGGCGTCCAAAGGAGCACTTCGTCGCCAGGAAGGAAAGAGACGTCACGATGAGAGACGTCGTACCGCTGCTTGCGATCGCGTTGACTGGCTTCGGTACTAAGCCGAGCAAGTTGCCGACATTTTTCAAGTCTCGAGACTGACTGTTCGGGTGTAGTGGTAGAATTGTCGGTCGGAGTGCGCAAGAAGGAAGCGTCGATCGTGAATGTCGCCGAACGGCCGTAAACAAGGTAGAAGGGTGAGTACCCAGTAGTGCGCTGGACGGCGGTGTTATGAGCGAACGTCGCAAATGGTAAAATTTTGTCCCACTTGTCGTGAGCTGGCCAATATACATGGATATCATTTCAATTAGTGTGCGATGGAATCGCTCTGTGATGCCGTCGGTCTGAGGATGGTATGCCGATGTGGTTTTGTGAACTGTGCCGCAATTTTTAAGCATTTCTTCCATTACTGTGGATATGAAAGCCTTGCCGCGGTCGCTTAAGAGTACGCGGGGCGCACCGTGATGCAAGACAATGGCTTCGAGAAAGAAGGTTGCCACGTCAGAGGCTGAACTGGAGCGTAGAGGAGCGGTGTCCGCGTAACGCGCGAGGTGGTAAACCGCTGTCACGATCCATCGATATCCTGCAGATGTTACGGGAAGAGGTCCTACAAGGTCGATTCCAACAACGGCAAAAGGTTCTTCGGGACATGGTATTGGCTGTAATAAGCCAGCAGGAGGGTAAGTCGGTCGCTTGCGCCGTTGGCATAGTGCGCAAGAAGAGACGTACTTTGCAACAGAGGTGGAGGGACCAGGCCAGAAGAAGCGACTCCTAATGGGGCTGTAGGTTTTTTTGAAATCCCATGTGGCCGGCAGAAGGGTCGTCGTGAAAGGCCTCAAGGGCCTGCTCACAAAGCGAACGTGGAAGAACGGGAACCCACCGGTGTCCATCATCAGTGTAAATGTATCGATGCAGCACGTTGTTTTCAATCTTGAATTGCCTGAGTTGTCGGCGCAACTTGGAATTAGGTGGTGTAGATTTTCCGCAGAGGCGTTGAACCATGCAACAGCAGTATGGGTCTTGCTTTTGACAGGAGGCCAGCTGAGTGTAGCGAGTGGACGACAACGGGCCAGCAACCGCCATTTCCGATAACGTTAGTGGACACGTAGCCTCGTCGTCATGGGACGAGCAATGAAAAGGCTTGCTCATAGTAGATGGTTGTGGGAGAGGGCAACGGGAGAGGGCGATGGCATCTTGGTGTTTCTTTCCAGATTTGTAAACAACGTCAAATGTGTATTCTTGGAGTCGAAGCACCCAGCGGCCAAGGCGTCCGGACAAATTCTTCAGCGACGACAGCCAGCACAACGCGTGGTGGTCCGTTATTACGGTAAAATGGCGTCCGTAAAGATATGGGCGGAATTTCTGTACGGCCCAAATTACAGCCAGGCATTCTTGTTCTGTAATCGAGTGGTTTCGTTCAGGATTCGTGAGTGCGCGGCTGGCGTAGGCGACGACTCTTTCTCGACCAGTTGCACCACGCTGTACGAGGACGGCACCGATGCCATCGCCGCTAGCGTCGGTGTGCAGACAGGTAGGGGTATGCTCGTCGAAGTGACAGAGCACGGGGTCAGATGTCAGCGCCGCCTTGAGGGTGTCAAAAGCGATGTCGCAATCGTTCGTCCAAGCGAAGGCTGTTCCCGATGTCAGGAGCTTGTGCAGTGGCAACGCGATGGAGGCGAAGTCGCGAATGAAGCGGCGAAAATAAGACGCAAGGCCCAGAAAACTTCGTAATTGCTTCTGATTTTCGGGACGAGGGAAGCGTGTCACAGCAGTGACCTCCTCAGGGTCTGGTCGAACGCCCTCTTTACTGTCTAGGTGGCCCAACACTATGATGTTCTTTCTGGCGAAATGAAATTTGTGTATTGAGTTGTAGCCCAGCGTTAGAAATGCACGTCAGAACTTCGTCTAGCCGCTGAATGTGCTGACGGAAGGTGGGAGAAAAAATTACGATGTCATCCAGATAACATAAACTGGTTTTACATTTAAGGCCATGAAGAACGGTGTCTATCATACGCTCAAACGTTGCCGGAGCGTTGCATAAACTGAAGGGCATGACATTGAACTCATACAGGCCATCGTGTGTTGCAAAGGCCGTTTTGTCCTTGTCCCCTTCGTGCATAGGTATTTTCCAATACCCTGAGCGGAGATCGAGGCTTGAGAAATATTCAGCGCCCTGGAGGGAGTCAAGGGCATCGTCAATTCGTGGCATCGGATATGCATCTTTGCGCGTTATCTTATTTAGTGCTCGATAATCGACGCAAAATTGGACCGACCCGTCCTTCTTCCGGACCAGCACCACAGGCGACGACCAAGAACTTGACGATGGCCGAATGATGTCGCGTTTCAGCATGTCAGTGACTTTGTCCTCGATGATTTTGCGCTCCGCGGAAGACACACGGTATGGTCGACGGCGTACGATGGAATTGGCCTCGGTTTCGATGCGGTGCACTGCGACGGACGTGTGCCCGAGAAGCTTGGAGTGGACGTCAAAAGAAGCACTGTGCTTTCGAAGTAGTGCCAAGAGATCTTTCTTTTGCGCCGCAGAGAGATCCGAATTGATCGTGGCAGTGAAAGCTGTGGTCGTCGCATGGTCGTCGTTAGCAGTAGGCGACAGTGGTGCATCGGTATGAAGGGGCATAAGGGCAAGAGGTTCGGGGTCAGCAAAGCAGGCCAACCGGGTACGTTGGTGCAGAAGAAGTGGCGAAGATGTAGGATTACGTGCAGTGACCAACGCTCTGCTGTCATGAAACCTGACCAAGCTAGGCGCAATAACGATTCTACCAGATATCCAGCGATCGCATGGAGCGAGGAACACATCACCATTAATGATGGTATCGGACGTCAACGTCAGTACATTCTCGTTGCCAGGTGGAATAGCACAGTCAGTGGCCGTGACGAAATGCAGTTGGCGAGCATCGTCATCAGATGAAAATTCCGTGTTAGTCATATGAACGACTCGCTGATGGCAAGAAATCACGGCCGATGCTTAAGAAAGAAAATCTCATCCTAAAATAAGTGCGTGGGTACACGACGACAGGACGATAAACGGAACGTGTTGAAGTATGCCATCGATAGAAACTCTCGCTGTGCACACACCAACGGGCCGATTAAGAACTGCATTGGCACACCGAAGAGGAGGTCCAGTATACGGCGTTCTGACTTTGCGCAAACGAGAACACAGTCCAGTACTGATGACGGAAAACGCTGCACCCGTATCTACCAATGCTTCAGTCCATACACCTTCAATACATACTAACAGTACATTTGAGGGCCGCTGCGGAGGAGTTTGACTTAGCCCGACAGATGCAGCTTTCCCTCCCAAAGGTGCACTTCTTACTTTTCCGGGCGGTGGCCCGGGCACGAAGTAGCTGGTCGAAGGGGGCGAAGAGGAGCGTCGCATCGGGGACGGAGAGCGGCGACGCGAGAAACGGAAAGGACCGGCTCCTTCGAGGCTCTGAGGAGATGGCGAACGGCGTTCGTAACGTTGGTAGAGGCGACTGTTTTGTGGTATCGGACCAGGAAGCTCGTTTCTCATAGTACTCGTAACCCCGTCTTTCGTCCTGTTGACGGCGTCGGCAAAACCGGGAGATATGGCTACGGACTCCACAATAATAGCATACAGGTCGGGGTGGCCGCCAGGTGTTGGGAGGCGGAAGCGACGGTCGTGGGGAGAGAACATTCATTGAGCCGTGCATTGGGGACGGTTGGGATGGTGTGTGATCAGGAGGTGCTAGCGCCGCAACCTGTGCGTAAGTTGGTGTCGGCACAGGGACATGCCTGGGAACTTCCGCACACCTCCAGGCAACAAGTTCTTCACTGACGATGTTGCAGAGGCTGCTGCCAGGAGATGACGAGCGGAGCTCAAGAGGGCAAGACGCAGCTTGTGCCTGGAGTTCCTCTCGTATGATGGCCCGAATCAATGCACGTAGCTCGCTGTCGGAGGGTGCACTCAAATGACATGTGTCAGGCTGCAAACGGAGCAGATGGAGCTCATCAAGGCGCTGACACGTGGCGACAATTTGTGAGACAGTATTGGGGTTCTGCACCACGAGTGCGTTGAATGAAGCAGCACCAATGCCTTTGGCGCACCCTGTGAGTCTCCGTCATTGAACTGTTCACTCGGCGACAAAGGGCGAGAACATCTTCAATGTAAGAAGTGTATGACTCGCCATTTTGCTGGACACGCCCCGCTAACTTCTTCTTCGCGATGTCCGAACGGATGGAAGGGTTTGCAAAAATTTGCCGTAGCTGGCGTTTGAATGAGGTCCAATCCAGGAAGTCTAGCTGGTGATTGAAAAACCAAGTTTTCGCTACACCTGTCAGGTAGAAGGCGAGGCGAGGAGCTTCGCAGAGTCATCCCAGTGGTTGAGGGCACTGACGCGGTCGTACTCTTCCAACCAGTCTTCGACGTCGTCCCCACGAAGGCTAGCGAACACCGGTGGATCCTTCCGTGGAGTGGTGACCAGACAGGAAAGAACTCCCGTCGGGGCAGGCGTCGTCGACGCTCCAGCGGGAAAGCCCTCGTCTTGCGATATTGCCGAGGTCTGTTGTGGCAAACGGCGACCTGAACGGAGCTCTAGGGGTGTATTGTAGTGGAAGGCGTAGAGGCACCGGTAGAGCAAGAGGACTGAGGGACTGGACAGCACCTCCACCACTTGTGAGACAACGTTCAGGGCTCAACACTCTTCTTTATTCTCACTCGAGCCAGAGCCCCCCTGCTCAGACTCAAGTGGCGATGATGTGCATTTACAGGTGAGAAGACGAAGAGTGTGAATAGTGCTCACAATATATATATTGTCACGTGGTCGTGACGTTGACCCAAGCACCAGTCGGTATGTTCAAGGTGAAACTGTTTATTAGGCCGAACTTGTGGCCGGTAAACTGAAAGTCAGATTACAGCAATACACACTGGCACTGATAGCGGCGAACGGAGCGTCGGCCGTCGATCAACTGACAAGCGGTGAAGCGCGTCGTCATTTATACGCGTGCCATCGAATATTCCAGTCTTATCACTGGTTGTCGCGAAAGCTCTGGAATAAGCTCGCGTGTTCGCGTCTCTCGCGCAATCTTAACACAACGATCTACAATAAACGCGAAGCTTCTAGAAAAATGAGGCGCGGTTTGCGCTGAGCATTGCTTACAGTCTTTGTGGGCGTAAACCGAATAAAGCACAAGTAAAATACAAAACGCGCGTGGCAATATATTGCTACATAGCTAGTACATCAAGGGAGAGACATTCTCCGTACAGAAGACGACGAAGAGGACTGGCCTGTCCGCTGTGCGTGCTGTTCTCCATCTTGATCGATCGGTGTAAATACACTCGCAAATAGTCACGTCTCGTCTCATTTTACGTAACATATTTGTGGTGGAGGTGCTGGTTCTTCCCTGTACCCATCACGAAGCTCCGCAACGGCCGTATCATCGCGGGATCGACCATGGCACAAGTTGAAGGAACATCGTCTTCACCACCCGCCCCTACCGCGACTTCTACCTACGTCATCCTACCTCCTGCTCGTGATCCTGGCGTATTTTCCGGGCAGGACGGCGTTGACATTGACAAATGGCTCAACCTGCATGAACGGATCAGCGCCGGCTATAGGTGGGACCCGACCCTTATGCTCGCGAACGTGCTTTTCTACCTTGATGGTCCTCCGCGGGTGTGGTTTGAGACGCACGAAGCCGACATTACAAGCTGGGACTCCTTCAAAGAGAAGGTCCGCGACCTTTTTGGCAACACCGCTGGACGACAGATGGCTGCGCGGAATCAACTGGCAACTCGGGCACAGACACCTACGGAATCGTACGTCACGTATATTCACGACGTCATCGCCCTTTGCCGCCTAGTTGACGAGCACATGCCTGAGTCTGACAAGGTGTCGCATGTGTTGAAAGGCATCGCACACGATGCCTTCAACCTGCTCGTCTATAACAACGTTGCCGCCGTCGATGCAATCATCAAAGAGTGCCAGCGGTTTGAACAAGCAAAGAGCCGCCGTATAGCTCAGCGATTCACACGACTGCCCAATACGGCCGCAACTTCGTCGTGTGAAGCCGCTCGCCAGCCGCCTACCTACGACAACGTCACCCGTATCGTTCGTCGAGAGATCGAAGCTGCCTGTCCAGCTCCTATTCAATCGCCCATTTTCACAACACACGCCACTGACCCATCACAGCCATCGGTAGCCTTAATTCAAGCAGTGGTCAGGCAGCAGTTTGCGAACCTCGGTCTTCCATCAGCGTGTCCCCTGACTCGCACTGAAGTACGGCCTTACTCCCCAGGAAACGCTCGCCGATCCTCTCCTACATGGCCCCTCCGGAACCCTACGGAATGGCGAACCCCTGACGACCAGCCTATCTGCTTTTCCTGTCATCAGCCTGGGCGCGTTTCTCGTTATTGCCGTCGCCGTTGGTCAAGCCCTCCACGCCAGACCTACCCTAACTACATGCGCCCTACCACTTCTGGACGTTCAGCCGCTGCACCCTCCCGTTTCTACTCGTCGTCTCCTCACGAGCCTCTCACCACTGACGCCCCTTCGCCCGTTCGCCGCTACTCTCGCTCCCCGTCGCCGCAACGCCGCCAATCCCTGTCTCCACAGCCTCGACGCTTTCCCTCGCCGACCTTCCGTGGACGCTCCCAGCAGGAAAACTAGATATTGCAGCTTATGGAGGTGAAGCTGCAATACCATCGACGCCTGCAAATCCTCTACTGACGCTCCCCACACACCACAGCCTGCTTGAAGTAAAAGACGAGAATGTTACTGTGACCGCCCTTGTTGACACAGGCGCTCACCTATCTATTATGAGCGCTCCTCTACGCCGCCGTTTGCAGAAGATCATGACGCCCTCTACGACACAAACAATACGTGTGGCCGATGGCGGCACTGTAGAAGTCATAGAAATGTGCACCGCTCGTGTCAGCATTGCCGGTCGTCACACCGTAGTCCTTTTTGCCGTTCTACCTCATTGCCCCCATGACCTTATACTTGGCCTTGATCTCCTTTCGTAACACTCGGCCTTAATTGACTGCTCCTCTGGCACGCTCAGTCTCGATCTTCCCCTTCTCTCCGATACCTGTGAAAAGCCCGTCAGCCGCTTGAGCCCAACCATTTTTGTTCGCTTGCCACCTCGCACAGTGACGTACGTCTGTTTGTCATCGACCCCTCCAGTTCCCGACGGAGACTACATCGCTACACTGATAACAGACGCACGACTGACGCGCAGTGTTACTGTGCCGCATACAATCGCCACCATTGTGGATAACTGTGTGTTCCTTCCACTCCTAAATTTCGGCCTCATTCCCCAAGTCTTGCCTCACCAAATGTCGCTTGCCTAACTCACTGCCATAACAGACGATGACATCAACGTTATCGCCGTAACTGCCCCAGACCAAGCTGAAGTCTCACGGTTACCCAGTTCGGACGACGCCATTTTTCGAAATGTGATTGGACCAGACCTTTCGCCTGATCAGACCGACGCTTTCTGCCAGGTTTTGGTCTCCTATAGTGACATTTTCGATATCCGTGATCGTCCAGTGGGCCGGGCTAAGGTTGTCACTCACCGAATTAATACCGGTGACTCTGCACCCATCCACCGTCGGCCTTACCGCGTGTCCGCATCAGAGCGAGCAGTGATTCAAAAAGAAGTGGCCAAAATGCTAGCGAAGGACATCATCGAACCATCGTCAAGCCCTTGGGCCTCCCCAGTGGTCTTAGTAAAAAAGAAAGACGGCTCCTGGCATTTCTGCATTGATTATCGGCACCTCAACAAAATTACCAAAAAAGACGTTTACTCTCTTCCACGTATTGACGACGCACTCGACTGTCTCCATGGCGCCACCTTCTTTTCATCTCTCGACCTCCGATCTGGCTACTGGCAAATCGCTGTAGATGAAATGGATCGTGAGAAGACCGCATTCGTTACCCCCCGACGGCCTTTACCAATTCAAGGTCATGCCCTTTGGTCTCTGCAACGCTCCAGCAACCTTCGAGAGAATGATGGACACGCTACTTCAAGGATTTAAATGCTCGACATGCTTGTGCTACTTGGACGACGTGATAATCTTCGCACCCATCTTCGCCACACACCTTGAACGCCTTTCCACCATTCTATCAATATTCCGACAAGCCGGCCTCCAGCTTAATTCCTCGAAGTGCCACTTCGGTCTTCGTCAAATTACTGTGTTGGGCCACCTTGTCGAAGCTTCCGGTGTACGACCAGACCCGGCAAAAGTATGCGCTGTAACGAACTTCGCCGTTCCGCGCTCTATCCATGACGTTCGCAGTTTCGTGGGCCTATGCTCTTACGCCGGTTCGTGAAAAACTTCGCGGCACTCGCACGCCCCCCTCACTGACCTTCTCAAACACGACGTCCCGTTTTGTTGGGGTCCTCTCCAAGCTGACGCCTTCTCTCAACTAATCACCGCTCTAACGACACCGCCGATACGTGCACATTTTGACCCAGATGCTCCTACAGAAGTGCGCACAGACGCTAGCGGTCACGGCATCGGCGCAGTTTTGGCCCAAACTCAGCGGGGCACTGATCATGTAATTGCATACGCAAGTCGTCTCCTTTCGAAGGCTGAGCGCGACTACTCGATAACAGAACGGGAATGCTTTGCCCTTGTCTGGGCGGTTTCGAGATTCCGCCCTTACTTGTATGGCCGCCCGTTCCGAGTCATCACAGATAATCACGCCCTCTGTTGGCTTTCTTCACTGAAGGACCCTACTGGACGGCTTCGTCGTTGGGCGTTGCGTCTTCAGGAGTGCTGCTACTCAGTTGCCTACAAGTCTGGACGCCTCCATCTGGACGCCGATTGCTTGTCCCGCTACCCTGTTGACCACCCAGACGAATCGGCCATGGAGCCGAGCTCCAGCGTAATGTCCATGTCTCATTTTCTTCAGATTGGTGACGAACAGCGTCGCGATGCTTCCTTGCGATCCCTCATTTACCGTCTCGAATCTGTCCCTAACGACGCATCACTCCGCATGTTCGTCCTCTTGAATGGCACGCTGTACCGTCGTAGCCTCCAGCCAGATGGCCCTGAGCTGCTTCTCGTCGTGCCTAAGCATCTGCCTTCAACGGTCCTGCATGAGCTTCACGACGAACCGACTGCCGGCCACTTGGTCGTATCTCGCACGTACGACCGCGTCCGGCGCCGCTTCTTTTGGCGTGGTCTCGCCCGGTCCGTTGACGTTACGTGGCCTCCTGCGATAAATGCCAACGTCGGAAACGACCTGCCGCACCTCCTGCTGGACTTCTTCACCCGATCTCCATCCCTACCGAACCTTTCTTCCGTGTTGGCGTGGACCTTCTCGGTCCTTTTCCTGAATCAAACTCTGGGAACAAGTGGGTCGCCGTTGCTATAGACCATGCGACCAGGTTTGCCATCACTAGAGCGGTCCCCACCAGCACTGCTACTGACGTTGCCGACTTTTTGCTCCACGATGTCATTCTACACCATGGCGCTCCTCGCCAATTGCTGACCGACCGTGGCAGCGCATTTTTGTCTAGAGTAATCGACGATCTTCTGCGCTCTTCCTCAACGCAACACAAGCTGACCACTTCGTACCATCCTCAAACAAATGGCCTCACCGAGCGCCTAAATCGCACCCTCACGGACATGCTCTCGATGTATGTCTCGTCTGATCACCATGACTGGGATCTAGCGCTACCTCACGTCACCTTCGCCTACAATTCATCTCGTCATGACACCGCCGGTTACTCACCTTTTTATATGCTCTATGGCCGTGATCCGACGTTACCGCTGGACACCCTACTACCGGCTACAACACCTCCGCCGAGCGAATACGCACGTGATGCCATCGCTCGTGCCGATCACGCACGTCAGATCGCCCGCTCTAGGCTGTTCGCTTCCCAAGCAACCCAGAAGGCTATCTACGACAGCAGGCATGTCGACGTTCGCTTCTCACCAGGTTCCCTAGTTCTCCTGTGGTGCCCAGTTCGTCGTGTCGGCTTGTCAGAGAAGTTGCTATCTCGGTACATGGGTCCTTACCGTATCATCCGCCAGGTAACGGACGTTACCTACGAGATCGTTCCCATCTCCGAGACTAACCCGTCTGCAAGCACGCCCAGTGACGTAGTGCACGTCAGTAGGTTGAAACCATACCACCCCCCCTTCTGAAGACCATGTTTAAAGTGCACCGAGACGGCGCTTTTACAGCGGGGGGGGGGGGGGTAATGCTACATAGCTAGCACATCAAGGGAGAGACATTCTCCGTACAGAAGACGACGAAGAGGACTGGCCAGTCCGCTGTGCGTGCTGTTCTCCATCTTGATCGATCGGTGTAAATACACTCGCAAATAGTCACGCCTCGTCTCATTTTACGTAACAATATATATATATATATATATATTTTTTTTTTTTGGGGGGGGGGGGGGAGTCCCGCCTTTCTCGTAAGGCGAGCACTATAACCGCTGCGGTGGAGCAGCGGTTATAGTGCTCGGCTGCGGACCCGACAGTCGCGTGTTCGATCCTGGTCGCTGCGGTCGCATTTCGATGGAGGCGAAATGGTAGAGGCCCGTGTACTGTGCGATGTCAGTGCACGTTAAAGAACACCAGATAGTCGAAATTTCCGGAGCCCTCCACTACGGCGTCTCTCATAATCATAGCATGGTTTTGGGACGTAAAACCCACTATATTGTTATTATTACATGTGTTTCCATTTTTTGGATTTCCATTACTGGGTGTTTTTGTGTTTCCATTACTATTACATTTGTTTCATTTTTGTGTTTCCAGTACTGGGCCGTGTTTCTATTGCGGCGTTGCGCGTATAAAGGGAAATTCGGAGCCCGTGTGTACTCTGACTCGCGCAGCTCTTGAGGCCTGACCACACGTACGCGTTGCAGCGCGTCAGCGCGTGGCTTTTTTGACGCGGTGTCGCGCCCTTTCTCTATTCAGAGAGAGGGCGCACAGCTTCGTGTAGCCGCACGCCCTCTCTCTAAATAGGGAGAGGGCGTGCTGCAACGCGCTGCAACGCGTACGTGGGGTCAGGCCTTTAGCGTTCGTGCGTTGAGCGGCGTCGCCGTTGGCGTAGGCGTAACCGATGGAGTGAACGAGGACGAAAGAGAGCGAACGCCAGGTCTTTCGATATCATGATATTTTGATATCACGATATCAAGAAGTTTCACCGGAGCCGACGTTCCGACAAGCTGAGTTGTCTAGCTGCAGCCATGAAGAAGGCAGGTCCGCGTGTCTAAACGTCGTCTCTAGCGACACCGCATCGTCACAGATTTTCAATGTTTTCTTGCTTTTTGGTATTAGGTTCTGCCTGATTGATGTACATTTCTCGTATACCACTGCGCTCTGTAACGCACTCGGGCCTTGAAAGTACAATGAATGAAATAAAATAAAAAGACGCGTCATTGTGTAGCACACAAACACCATCAACCGAATAAATTTTGGGGCAGCGCTTTTAGGATAACAGCGTGTTTAAGCGAAGGTTTTGTGCGTCACCGATTTCTGCGACACGGGCATAATTTACGAAAATCCTGACGCCGGTGAATGTCCACCAATGCGGTGTACACAAATACGACCCTCAAAAGTGCGCCGGTAATGTGCCTATTTGTATGCGCCGTTTTCCTATAATTGATGCTTTCTCGATTGTGGGCTTCTCGGCGGTCCCACGTTTCGGTTACGGTAATCTGATCTTTCATCGCGGTCAGGTCGCTTCTCGCCGCCACATTTCGTTGTTTTCCGTAAAACCATCGTTGCTGCCGGTAGACAGGATTGCCGTTGGTGGCCACTTTGGGCCAAATTGTCTACTTAAAGGGCCCCTCACCAGGTTTGACAATTTTGAGCTGACGAGCGCAATTCATACATTGAGCGTTCACGATCACATCTGCCAAATTTTGGAACGCTACGCGTCGCGGAAATGGGTCAAATTTCAAGCTGAACGCTGCTTGCCCTTACTTTCGCGTGCTCGCGCGTAGAGAATGAGGGGATGACGTACACGGCGGAATGGCCCTACGCAGATAGCAGTTCTGTGACGTCGGTCGCCTACGTAGACGGCTGTGCACTGACGTCGACAGCAGTAGCATGTGACACTGCGAAAATTATTTGACACGACGTGTGTCGTTTGTGGAATTTGTTGCTGGAATAGATGAATAAAAGTTGAGAGAAATAATGAGACGCACAAAGGGAATGCGTGCGTCTTTTTCATTTTTGTTCAGTTAATTGCAGCGATATGCGGGGGCTAATGTGCCTCCGTTTCGCATGCGTTCGTGTCCCCGCGGTTAGCGCATCGAGCAGACGCCAGCCCTGGAAACGAAAGTGATGTTCTGGCGCGTTCGAGCACTAAGTGGGCTCATTTATTATAGCGCGTCCAAGTAAACGTTAATGCGGCACTGGCTCATGATACCGCCACTCTCTTGCCAGTGAAAAGTGAAACGAACGCGCACCGAGGCATCCATCCCGCAGAAACAGGCAGTAGACCACAAAATAACGCCCGTCAACAAAACAACGCCGCACGCGTGCTCGGGGGCTGGGCTTCCTCGGCACGTCATGCACACGTGACCTTGCGTGCCATGACGTGTGCCCTCGCCCGCATGCCGGAGAAGGTAGGGAAGAGATTTGGCTTGCGAAGGCTACGCGGGGCGAGCGGCAAGGGTTTCGAGCTCGCCTCCTCGCATCATGGTTTCGCGCCGCATCAAAATATCGGTTTTCTCAGCGCCTAATGCACCGATTGAAAAAAATTCTTTCGGCATAATGCTCCTCATCGGACACACAACAACTGCCAGCGTCTAACTAAAATTTGTTATGGGGCCTGGTGAGGGGCCCTTTAACGACCCTGTCTGGCGATGAGAATTTTAGGCTTGCTCGTTGATACTTTATGGATACCTTTGAACGTCTGTTTTGACACATTAGGTAGCCATTTTTTGAATATTTTTAGACAAAATACTCTGTTTTCAAACTTGTCTGTCGTGCCAGCCTATGCGCCCGCGCGTGCTCTCCCGACCAGCTGGCTGGTGCGCATCGAAGCACTCACACGCAACGCTCGGCGAGCCTGCAAATACGAGGTGGCGATGTTGCCGGGAAGTTGCCTGCATGTTGGCAAACGGGTGCCTAACACGCCGTTCACGCTGTCGGCTATCAATGGTGACGCTACGCGCAAGGTTCTGATTCTGATGCGCAGTGAGCGTTCGCGTTTCAACTTGAAAAGGACGTAGATGCGCAACAAAATAGAACTGAACTGTTCATATTCAAGAAAATTTCACTACTTTAAGCTTGACCCGTATTGTGTGACCTCTATGAATCCAATGTGGTCGGCGGTTTCAAGAAAACACCACTGCAACACTTGTTATTCCGACAAATTTGTTGTCAGGATTGTTTCAAAGTTACTCTGCATCTGGTGAAAATTCCATATATTCAACATAACGTATTGGTAGGCACACTTAACTTATAACGTATTTATTTATTAATTTTCTTAGTGAACTGCAGGCACTTTGAGCTTTTCTATCTATCTATCTATCTATCTATCTATCTATCTATCTATCTATCTATCTATCTATCTATCTATCTATCTATCTATCTATCTATCTATCTATCTATCTATCTATCTATCTATCTATCTATCTATCTATCTATCTATCTATCTATCTATCTATCTATCTATCTATCTATCTATCTATCTATCTATCTATCTATCTATCTATCTATCTATCTATCTATCTATCTATCTATCTATCTATCTATCTATCTATCTATCTATCTATCTATCTATCTATCTATCTATCTATCTATCTATCTATCTATCTATCTATCTATCTATCTATCTATCTATCTATCTATCTATCTATCTATCTATCTATCTATCTATCTATCTATCTAGCTAGCTAGCTAGCTAGTTATTAAGAAGCTAGCTAGCTAGCTAGCTAGCCTACGTCTGGGTCCTCTCGTGATCACCTCTTGGTGTAGAACAAAATTTGTATGGGAGGGTAACAGACTTTGAGGAATATGACTGTCTGGTCGTGACATGAATAACGTGACAATGCCGTCGCGTACGTCGTCATACCCTTTCCTGCAGACACGTGTGGCACATACCTGTATACCACGGGCCGCAGTACGCCGGTATGCGCCACAGGTGATTGACACTTTATATCCACCCCGGAACGGGGAGGACCGACAATAGTAACCTAAATGTCAGAGTGTTAAGAGAAACTGACATCGGCAACGTAG
This sequence comes from Rhipicephalus appendiculatus, assembly GCA_030522465.1. Taxonomy (NCBI): domain Eukaryota; kingdom Metazoa; phylum Arthropoda; class Arachnida; order Ixodida; family Ixodidae; genus Rhipicephalus; species Rhipicephalus appendiculatus. The sequence goes on from JALIZH010017617.1 coordinate 80,466, forward strand.
ACCCTGCGAAGCCAAAAAATCAGGATCTCAGTAGGAATCGAACCCAAGCGTTCTGCCTGGCACTCAGGTATTCTACCACAGAGCCACGCCAGGTCTTGAAACTGCTTTGGAAAAAGACAATATGCAGGTGTAGTGTCGGTGCAACTTCAATTGTGGTTGCAGTGCTGGGTATCTAATTTTATAACAAATCCATAAGCATCACTTGTAAACCCATGGCATAGAGGTCATGCCGGTTTAACGTTAATTGTGGTTCCAATGTTGACTCCACTTTTATAGCAGTCTTATTCTTTACATTTGTATTCCAATGATTCAGCAAGCTATGTCAAGCGTTGGCCGACACCGGGGGAATACGCTAACGAAAGTTACGTATGATATTCACATCGTCACACCGTAACGCGCACTTCGTTTCGATAATACTGATGTCTGTGCTCTAACGTGAGTGCTGACGTTATGTCAGACCATAAGTTACCATAAGTAGTCACCAGGAGACGCCAGTGTGATGGACGTTCCCGGTAAGCCCATTATGTGCACACAACAACTGCACTTACCGTTGATCCACTTCGTAACACTTTCCTCAAAGCCAAAAAAAAAAAAAAGAGAGAAACAAAATGACCGTAAGCTTCAGCATTAGGCTGCGCGTAACGAACATCACAGACTAATACAAGTACAACATTTTGAGCCTGGCACTGCTGATGCTGGTAGTGTGCACGTTAGTGGGGGGTGTTTTCTAGATGCGTGAATGCGTGTCAAATTTCCACATATGTTAGCTGAGTACTACATTCATCCGCCTCATAGCGTTATGCTCATTTTAAAAGGGCCACATATCAAACTTCTTGATGCATGCTGTGCATATCACTGATTCCCACGGTACGTGGGATCTGCCGAACTTTTTTCGCAGCTCCTGTTGAAGAGCAAACAAGAGGGGAAAAAGTTTTCTGTCATTGCATTTTGCACGTAGAGCAAACGGCGTTCTCACTGTGACCGTCGTCGGCGGCAAACTCCCGTTGCAGCACGGCGATGGCATTGGCGCGGGACTGCTCGTTCTTAATGCTGGCGATATTTGTGAGATCGCCATAGTGGGTGCATTCTATGTGCTGTGCCTTGATGGCAGAAATCTGGCATATCCACGAAGTGAATCATGACGAGTGGGTGAAGCACTGGTGATCGTTCCTACCGTAAATCACCCGTGACATTGCCCACTCGCGCATGTAAATGAGTGACAACGCGTATGTACAGTATATACAATGTGTTTTTGCCGTTGAGCCGCCGCTTCCCGCGTCCTCAACCCCGGGGTAGCAGCTTGTTGTCGGCGTTGCCGTTTTGCCTTTCGCGGGCGAGAGTGCGTGGTGGTCTGGAACGCGCTTATTCTTCATCGTCATCAGCGTCATCGTCATCGTCATGATGCATAGTGGGTTCATTCCATGTGCTGTGCCGTGATGGCAGAAAGAGAATGTGTGGTCTGTAACGCGCTTATTCCTCATCGTTATCAGTGTCATCGTCATCGTCATGGCGTATAATGGTTACCTTGCATGTGCTATGCCGTGATGCCAGCGTCATCGTCATCGCACTAGCATGGCTACATCGCGGGAGTGATACACAAGACTCGACCTTAAGGAGCTTCGCCCCTAAAATAAATGCCATGGTTACTTCAGCTACATTTAGGTTGAGTTCTGGCTTCACCTTTCGGAAACCCTGCCTGCAACCACAGGAGTGCTGCTCTGCTAAGTAGCTGGGAGAACATTCAGTTCTCAGCATGGAGCAAGGAAAAAGTCAGGAGGGAGCATTGCGCAATGGGACAGAAACAAAGAAAGAAAAAAAATAGTTGGTGAGCCTTGCACAATCTAGCTTCTCTTGCCCCCAATTTTCCCTACAGTAGATTGGGCTCCTAATTTCTTTTATCCGTAATACGTTTAAGTTTGTAAGTGTTATTCTAAACCTCACTCGTTCGCGCTTTTACAGGACTCCGAGCTGCAGTCATACAACGCATACGTAAGCGCAATATGGAATACAGTCGCACACTACGCACGTTAACAAAGTATTCGTAAACCACAGAGTCCCATCAATGTACTGGGCCATGTTTGTTTTTATGTACTGCGTATGGTATTTACTTTTCCTTAAGTATTGTCCGGACTGCGTATGCCTCAACAAGCACTTAGGAGGCATCGGTCATTGTACAGCTGACGTCAATTAGAAACGGATATGTAATGCAAGTAGCCCATGATTTTTCTTCTATCGAAGAGTTAATAGAACATTTTATTCATCATTTATTTTCAGTCACTTCCGATCAATTGACCTCCGCGCTGCTTCTCGCACGTCCTTCCAAAGGTCCATTACACAGGAATGCCGCTCCAGCTCCTTTATCCTCGCTTCTAAACGTCGCAGCTGGTCCCGAGAGAAGTAGGGCTGCCAGCCGCCAACACTCCCATTCCTGACGTAGCTGTACTTGTTTGTGGCTTTTCACAAGTGGTCCGTTTTTGGCTGCCGTAATTCGCACGGCCGCATCGCGCCATTCAGGGTCGATGTCTTTGAGGGTAGCGGGTGCAAGAACGCGCTTCATATTGTCGCTGGCACATCGGCATACAAGTTCCTGCAGCAGGTCTTCGCGCTCTTCCAGTTTGTCGCCGTACTCGTCGGCCGAGAAACCGGGCCAGCCTCAGAACCACCCCTCGAGTATCAGCTTTGAGTTCCTCGTAGGTGACGAAGAACACGTTGGGCTCGTCTTTCAAGGCGTAAGCCGATGCCACGTGATCGAAGTAGCTGCCCTGGCCAGCGCAGTCGCCCTCCAGGAACGCGTCGAAGAATTCCTCGAATGTTCCATCTCCCGGAAGCGATATACGTCTAACATGGTAACGTGGTGGAAGTCAGAGACGCACAAGTCCCATGGATTCCTCGCCACGTAGACGTACTTCGCATCTGGGTTGATGGCGTCTTTCCGTAGTGGCAAGTGGGTGGAGAACAGACGCAGCGGGAAAACTTGGCTTCCAGCCGTTGATTCGGACGATTCCTAGCATGCGCATATTGCGCGTGAATTCTTCCAAGCTGCCCAAAGGTTCGCCTTTCTTTAGAATCAACTGTGTGATGTACAGCATCCAGTGTGTGCCACTTTTCGGGAATGTGGTGAGGAAGCAGGTCACCATTCTGGGCTCGAAACTCCAAGGCCGCTCTCAAGAACTCCGGGCAGAAGGTAGGGCTTCGCGAGATGCCGTCTATAACTTGTGAGTAAGGCTTCCTTCGCGCCATGGCAACAACTTCTGCAGAACTCCCCATCTGAAATGATGGAAGATATGACTTTTTCATTAACCAGTCATGCGGAGAAATTTCTCTAGAGATCAAGAACAAGAAGAAAATTATGCAGTTGCACTCAACGTGAAAGCTGCAGGAAGTGCGGAGCCAGTGATATGCCTTCCTTTCAGCGACGTATTCATGAACCGTGTTCTTTGGGTTAGTGGGAAAGACATTATTTAGTGAACTGCATCTTGGACGAGACACCAGTGTAAAAGTAGACAGGACGAATGCCGCCGGTGAGCGATGCTGAAAGATCTGCATTCCTTCAGCGGCGCTCGAGTTCACGGGCAAGCGTGCCCTGGCGTTCCAACCGAGTGGCCTGGTAGGCCTCCATGACCGGAAAGGAAACCTTAATTTGTGAAGCTGTGGCACCGTCCGCACTGCTCACCTCCTCCTCACCCTCATTTCGCGTTTCCGCGTCAATGGTGTACTATACAAGGCTAACCTATGTTCCACCCTTTCCCCTTTGTGTCCCCGTCACTTCTCTTTCCCGCACCCTTACTATACCGTACTATATATGGCTGTGCTATACATGGTTTGATCTGAGTAACGCAATACATGGCAATGCCAGGCTTTACGCTCTCCCTTCCTTCTTTTCCTCCTCACCCTCACTTCCCTTTCGAGCCTCTTGTTACAGTTAGCTATATTATACATGGTTTTACCTGCAAGACGGCAAGCGGCATGAGATGGCATTGTAGCACTCTGAAGCACGGTTTAGGAAAACGCAGAGTGGTTTATTCATACGTGCACGCCATTCTCAGAACTACTACTTCCTCCTCCTTAAGCAGAACCCCACTACCAGTTCACGTCCCAAGTTGTAAGCCAGAAGAAGAAGAGAAGTCCGCCACAACAGTGCACAATGACAGAATAGTCCCCTCCTCCTTTCCTTCCGCCTCACTTTCACTTCCCTTGCCCACCTCCTTGCTATATTTTCGCTATGATATAGGTGGCGGAGCTATACATGGTTCTGCCTGCCTTACGCCATACATAACGATGCTATATTTTACCCTCTCACCTCCTTTTCCATCTCAGCCTCACTTCCCTTTCCCATGCGTTTACTATACGTGGCATTGAATAAAGAAACTAACTGTAAACTTAAGGGCTCGTTTTCTTTGTTCTAACAAAGAAAACAAACCCTTAAGTTTACACTTCTTTCCTTCATTCATTGCGAGGGTCTCGTTCTGGCAGACTTGATGCCTTCCGGTAGTATGCGAGGGATTATTGGTCAGCTGCCATCTCCTAGTAAGATCACGTGCTGCGTGACGCCAAGAGGCAAAAAAAAGAGTGTTCCACACTCGCGGTAACGGCTACTCGCGGCCCTGACTGACGCTCCCACGTTTAAATGCACATATATACCCTATAAAGTGGACGGAGGGGTTCCTGTGATATTGATGTAGTGATTTGGATTGTAGTGATGGTGATTGGTATCAACTGCAATGCGCTGGACAAGTAGATGAAGACTGTGTCGTAGCTTCAATGAACCCACATTTAGAAGTCGCACTGGCTTACCAATTCAATTAACAAGCATCGGCTCACGAGCGCACAGGTAAACGTGAAGACACACTTGTCTATGACACTGAACGCTATCGTGATGAACAGAGACCAAAGCCATCGCCTTGCTTGTTGCTTCTTTGACATTATACGAGCGGAGTGAGAGCCCTGACTATCTACATCACATCCGGGCATTTCGAGTGTTTTGTCCAGTCACTTGCGATGAGTGCCTTAAATAGCCTCTAGGAGGCTCGTTTCTATGCTTAGTTATTCATCGCGTAAGGGTAATGTTTCAGAGAGCCACACTGATGTTTGCGAGGACCTTGACTCCAGTACAAGTATGGAACAAAGTTCTAAATGGGTAACATTTTCTGTGCTGATACAATGAGAAGATTGTCTGTCCCGCTCTCTTCCACGTAAGACAGGGGTCCCAAACACGAGGCCCGCGGATCTTTCGATAGCGGCCCGCAACCCACACATGACCATTTACGAAACATGAGTTTTTTTTCTTAATAAATATGTACATGAACTACGCAGACGTGACTGATCTCGAACATGTTCTTCGTGGACACCCCACCCGGTTACCATGTGTTAAAGATAACCATGGAACAAACAACCATTTCAGAATCGGCTGCCTCATTTCAGTCCTTCTGGAGGTCAGCATCGACATATTTATTGAAGCCTAACAGCAAATACCCTTCAGAAATGAACCACGTATGAATATATGAAGGATATATGAGAAAGACCTTCTTCGAGTAGCAACGCAGGCTGACGTTCTGAGTAACGTAGGCTGACGTTTGCTGCCCCCCCCCCCCCCCCCCCCAACCTTCTTCACAATACCGCCTCATTGGGAGGCTAGCATTCGTGACGGCGCCCCGCTAGCTGAGATGAGTTTAAGGCCCCTGACATAAGACGGTCACTGCTAAAAATAATGACTGAATTAACCAAATAAGTTTTCACTCCAGCGGTTGAGTTTGCATCGGTGTAATCACGCTGCGGAGGCGAATGTCTAAACTACCATGCTATACATCCATGCTTCAAAAATGTCAATTAGGTGTCTGTCACGCGTAAGCCGGTGCGTGGTACGCTTGCGTGAGCGTGCGAAATGAATAGCGGAACTCAGTGGTACGAAACACAAACTTCATTCAATGTAACGCGAGGCTAACAAACAAGTATACAGAAAGAAAAAAAAAACGCCAATACACCCCGTGCGTAAACGTTTGATATAGCTCGTTTCCAGTGCAACGTGTCGGCGCTTACAGTTGCGGCGTTAGGGTCAGTCGGTCTATCGTCGATCGGGGATACTTCGTCGGTCGTCGAGCTCCGCCCGTGTGTTTCCTGTGCAGGCCAGCGCGTCTATGCGCACTGACCCAGCCACGGTCCTTATATAAGGCCGGGACAGGAGACGGCCGGCGTCACATACTCTCTATGAGCGGCGCAAACCCGGAAACACCCGTAGGCCAGGGCCAGCGGTAGTCGCGGGGTCTTCGAACAGCTGCTCGCCAGGGCAGGTGCTCTAGTGCGTAGTTAGAACGTCACCAAGCTAAGGCAAAATCCAGGGAGGTGTTCTGCAGCTGTCGTCCTCTCGTGTGCTGCTTCTTTGTTTGTTTGTTTTAGATGCGAAGCATCTTATGCTCGGGGCTATGTCCGTCCCTCCCGCGTCCCCCCGTCCCGCGTCCCGCGTCCGGCCACTTTCATGAAGTAGGGAAGCACCCATCATGCGAACCAGAACACTGTAGTAATATGAAGGCAGTCAACCACTACCATAGTCATCAGAGTCATGGCCGAGAGCACAGAGAGGCTGCTTAGCAATGTCTAGGCAGGTGGTGTCTGTCCCCAGGTTGACCCCATTCCTTGATCTTGCTTGCATGTGTTTGGAGGGGGCTTAGTCCGTCCCTCCTTCCCGCGTCCCACACCACCACAGCGCATGCGCGTCCCCTCCCCCTCTCTCTCCTACGCTCACCCCCTTTCTCTCCTCTAGGAATCCTCTACTCTACGGAGCGGCCCCCCGCGTCCCACACCCCCCCCACAGCGCGCCCCCTCCCCTATCCTCTCCTACACTCACCCCCCTTTCTCTACTCTAGGAATCCTCTACTCTACGGAGCGGCTCCGGCGTCCCACATCCCCACAGCGCATGCACGGCCCCTCCTCCTCTCTCTCCTCTCCTACGATCCCCCCCCGTCCTTTCCTCTAGGAATCCTCTACGCAGCGGCGGGCACGACAGGTGGTGTGACAGCTGCATACTCCGCTGGGGGGCGCCACGGTAGTTCCGCGGTATGAAAATGACGGAGCGCGCTCGCATCATTCTCTCTCCTGTGCAGCGCCGCGATGAGCTCCCGGACCGCCGCCGTGAAATGAGAGCGGCGACGTTCCTCCCGCTCAAGCTAAATGGGCATTGTCCCAAAGTTACTCTGCATCTGGAGAAAATTCTATCTAAATAGAGGTGGCATTGGGCTGGGAAATACTAAAATCTATAAGGCAGAAACTTCGATTAAAACGTGTACGTAGCAGATATTTGGAGCAACGAGAAATAATAAAGTGGAATACCTTCTGGCTCCAAGATATCGTTATAAAAGATTTCAACACACGCGTCAAATGCAGTACTCCATTAGGAGCACTATTGTTTGTTTGTTTGTTTGTTGCCTCTATCCTGTGGCATATACCCACTCTGAGGGATTGGCCAAGGAAACGTATTGTATCCTACGGGTGAGATCTACCATATTGCTTACCAACATATTACTAGAAATGGCAAAAGAATAATAATAATAATAATAATAAATGTTAAAAAACAAAAATTAACACAAACATCACAAAGAGGGAGAAAAAAAAGAAAGGAAATAACTGCCTATATAATAATAAAGTTCTGCAGTTTTGCCAACTTCTTCTTAAAAAAAAATTGAGTGTGGAATAAACGGCCTGATATGCTTAACTGACAACGGTGTTCTTTTTATAATCTTCGGGACTTGTGATATATTTAATACACTTTTCATATCTGTTTGCTATTTCCGTCATAATTTGTTGTTGGGCATGTTGTTGCGCTGCATCGAGGAAATACATGCAGCCAAAAATGAACGAACGCAGGAAATGGTGGAGACACGAAAGCGGCACGTGAAGCCGCTTTCCTGTCACCTTCACCGTTTCCTGTGTTCGTCCGTTTTTGGCTGGATATATATCCTTGATGCTATTTCCGTAATGTACTCAAAAGTTTGCTGGTAGGCTGCCTTTTTTAAACGTGGTTATTTTTTGGTGACACATTCTTTGGTGACACATGTGCCCAAAATACCAAAATGGCAATAATACAACCAAATTACGGTGACCACATAATCTCGTTCAGATATTCGCATAAGCCAAGTGCATAAGCCATTTTGTTGAGACAGACAGACAGACAGACAGACAAAGAGGTTTAATGAAGTCCTGAGGGACTAGCCGGGAAGGACCCGCTGGGGCCCTCGGCTTGCCACTGGCTGCTCCCATGTCGGAATCGGGAGGCCATGCCTCTCCGCTTTTGTTGAGAAGTCTTTTTTTAGGGGCGAAGCTCCTTAGGGTGTGGGTCTGTCCCTCCTCTGTAGTAGTAGTAGTAGCAGTAGGTAGGTAGGTAGGTAGATAGCCACGTATAGTGGAATGTATCCGCTCCACGTGATAAAGATGACGATGACGCATTATAGTGGAATGTACCCACTACACGTGATAACGATGAAGTATAAGCGCGTTCCAGTATAGTGGAATGTACCCACTACACGTGATAAAGATGACGATGACGCCTGATGACCACGAAGAATAAGCGCGTTCAGTATAGTCGAATGTACCCACTACACGTGATAACGATGACGATGACGCTGATGACCATGAAGTATAAGCGCGTTCCAGACCACACATTCTCTTTCTGCCATGGATGAAAACGATCGAGCTTCGCCCACTCATCATCATTCACTTCGTGGGGATATGGCGTGATTTTTTTTCTCGGCTCCAGTCCGCTGGTAGGCGGTACTCACTGCCGACGAGCTGGTCGACCAGCTTTGGGCCGTCCGGCCAGCCAAAGGTGCCGCCCGCGTCCAAGGACTTCGAGCCGTCACCGTAGGCGCCGCCATCATCATCGACATAGGGTGGGACAAGACAGGGGTTATGCCCTTCATCCCCCCCCACCCCGCCAGAAGGAAGTTACCCCGACTCGCTTTAAATAAAGTTTATTCATTCATTCCAGTCCCTGATAGACCGCCCGTCTTGAGGTGCGAGTGTTTGCACTTTGGGCTAGTAAGTGCACAGGATGTGTGGCCCGGTTTGAAGGGACGACGATTCTAGGCAGGAGTGATGACAAGACCGCACGTATCATTTTAGAAGCGTATCATATTAAGGAACCTGATAACAAGTGCGTTGGAGCCCCATCTCTTGCCCTCTTCGATACCGAGTTTCATCTGCTGCAGGCGGCGGTCAGGTCTTAGATCGGGAAGGAAAAATCAAAGATCACATGTTTGCGATCATTCCTTGGCTGGGCTTTTTGCGTCGATGGCGCTGTGCGCTGAAACACCTTGTTACCCATCCCCCCTCTTTTTTTTAGGGGCGAAGCTCCTTAGGGCATAGGCTAGTCCCGCGTCCGTCGTCGTCGTCGTTGTAGCCACCTCTAGGTCTCAGAATAATCATTAGATGTGGTTGTGGGTTGCATGATCCACATCCGATCCGCAGCCTTGTCCACATGCAACCCACATGCAACCCACAACCATCCGAGGAACCTGCATCGATCTCGTCTTTGCAAACTTCCCACTACGACCCATCCAAGAACCCCTATCCCTCCACTTCACCGACCATAAAGCCGTTATAATGAAGGCGGAACGGAAGCCACGGCTTATGTAAACGGTAACCACCACGGCTCACGACCAACGAAGAAAACACGGCTCCAGTACGAAAACGGAAAATCACGGCTCACGAATAAATAAAATTTCTTAATATATACACACAGTGTTTGTCACGTCTTTGATGATGTACTGGGCAAGATTCCCGAAAGATTCACGGTTTTTACCGATGAACCTCCGGAGCCTTCGCCCACTCATCTTCATTCACTCCGTGGATATGCGTGGATTTTTTTTTTCATGCTTCAATTTTGGCATTTATAATGTGTTTCATTCTGCCATTAAAAATCATTTGCAAGTCAGCACCTGTGTGTCCGTGTCTTCTCTATTGTTTGTGTGTGTTCGCGCTGTTACTCCCTCGCTCTACAATGAACCAACTCGCCCCAAAAAGAAGTTTTGATGAAGAAGGCTTTATCCACCCCTAGACAAGCGGTTGACCATGGCGCAGGAATGCATCTGGAGAAAATTGCAGGCAAGGTGTGTTCCCAACCCTAACGCTTTGCTAACAGCGTTGAGAGCGGCGTCACGAGTGTCACACATCGATGTTGCAGGGAACAGGGCCGACGGCAAACCGCCGGCATTAGTCAGCGCCTAGTGCACAGCTACATTACTCTAGCACCGAGACACACACAAGTAGAAGCAGACAGGACAGCAGACAGGACTTGTGTGTGTCTAGGTGCGCTTCGACAAAGCCTTCAAATATGAACGTAAACCAACTGGCCCAACTTGCCATCTTGCTACATTACTGTAGCTTTTTAAGGCAAAAGCCTTAGATGCCTCACCGAATGCGAAAATGGACCGGCGTTCCGCGTAGGCGGTGTCAACATGAGTGATGCAAAAAAAAAAAACATAATGTGATAAGATAACGTCAGAGATGGCTAAACTTGTGACGCGATTATGACGTCATGTGGCGTCACAGTGAAGTCACGTGACGAGACGTCACACGATGACGTCATCACATGACATCGTAACTTGGTCAGTGGTGGGCCGATCACGGAGGCCGTGGAAAACCACGTTAGGGGCAGAAAGCTCTCGTCGGGTGGCGAGGCAGGATCAAGGCATCGATTGAGAAGAAACAGAAAATGGCTTTCGCCTTCCACTGGCCTTAGGTGAGTGCCTAAAGAACAATGTCGGTTTTTTTCCTGCCCGTAGAGATTGGTGAATGCATAAGCGCAGAAAACGATGACCGTACGATGTCATGGAGCTGGAGCATCGTATTGGCTCAAAACTTTCTCGCTTGTCTGATGCCAGCCCCCCAGCGAGTTCTTTCGTCCACCGGAGTCCATTTTTTCGTGAGGTTTGTGTTTTAAGGTTTCATTTTCATCTCATTCAATGATTCTGTTACACACTGCATATTTCAAAACATGGATCAAGAGGTTCAATTTTTAAATTATTATCTGTCTGATTTCGGTACATTTTTATGGAATACAAAATACCGATAAAGACGATCGACGTTTGTATAGTAATTCTCAAATATTTTTTTTTCAAATATGGCTATCGTCATTTTTGCATGCTTCCTTTATTAGTCATTGCTTTCCGATGTCCACATGTTTCTGATGACTGTTACGTCTTAAAATAAGAAAGTCTATATGATGTTCTAACAGAGCTAACCGTTTACGACAGGTGAAATCATTAATACGTCACATAATATCTCAGAAAGACTGATTAAAAGATATTTTTTTTTGTTATGTCTCGTGTAAAATTTGTTACCGTCCCATTAGCCATACAAAGGGTTACTTTGCCCAGTCAAGCTGCCGATAACAGCTAGAATTTAGCCTAGAACCTCTCGAAATTATATATTTGTTGCGGGAAACAAAAAACCTGATTTGCTTTGACTTGATATGAGTATAATTCAGTTAAAAACTACAAATATCCCACTCACTAAGGCTTCCTTGGCACCTATCTCTAGGTTTCATTAATGTTTGTATAACAAAATAAAAAAAAAATACCAGTGATTTCCACGCCGTGAGACCCATCGGACAGCGAAGCTGTGAAGGCGCGAGTTTGTGATTAGGTCACATGGTGTCGTGAATGGGGTGCTAGACTTGAAATACTCGCGCTTACATTTGATTGGGCCAAACGCGATCACGTGACCTGCCGGATCAGGCAATGGCGTTTCAGCGAAGGGCTCGCGTCACGTGATTTTCCCGCCCGCAGAGCCGGAATCCAGCTATGTGTGCGCTCCCTGTTACGTGATTCTCTTAAGCGCCTAGATTCCTTGGCTTGGTCCGATATTTCATGAAAGTGCTGATTGCACTGCCTTGCTTTATTACATATAACTTGAATATCTGATTAATTTAATGAATGAAAGCGCTAATTGCTCTTCCCACGTTTTGTACCGAAAGCAATCATAGACATCTTTTCATTATTGTTATTTCTTTATTCACTGCCCCCCTCCCCCCCTCTGGGCACGGGACCTGCCTGACGCCCACTGTTACTGCCGCTGCTGCTACTGCGACGACCAGGATGACGACACAGGGTGTACTAAACCAGCATGGCTGTAAAAATAAAAAAAACGAACGCATTGCACTTCATTTTTCACGGGAATCGTGTACTTAGACGGTGGGGACATGGTAATAGAGCCGTGTATTTAAGTACAATAATATGTGCGGTTTTAGATGCCAATAAAACTGCGGTATGATTATGAGACACGCCGTAATAGGGGGCTCCGGAAACATCGACCACTTCGCGTTCTTTAACGTGCTCTTAAGTCCAAGTGCATGGGTATATTTAGCAATTCGGCTCCATCGAAGCGGAAACGCGGCGGCGGGATTCGAACCCATGACTTTTAGGTCAGAAGCCGAGTGGCATAACCACCGTAAACGCGCGGCACCGTACTTGGTACAGTAAAGGTTCGCTGATTCGGATATCACGGCACTGTAAAAAAAAAAAAAAAAAAAAAAAAAAAAAAAAAAAAAAAAAAAAAAGAAAAGGAAAAAAAAATAAAAAAAAACAACGATCTGCGAATTAAGCGAATGCCGCCTTACCGAATGTATCAAGAAAACAATCAACGAGTGTCTATTACATCAATGCATTTTCATTTTCTTGAAGAATACGTAAATCCAGCACTTATTTCCCATAAAAATCACTGTAAAAGCCGCAATCTTCCGCATTCGCTACTTTGTTCAAAAATATGGCAGCGGATGAAGACGCCTGTGCTTTAAGTCGAAACATGTTCCGAACCCATCCATTATTAAGTACTGCCCCCCACCAACGCCGCCACGCACACGTGAAAATAATATTTCGCCGCAAAATCGCCGGCAACTAACAGTTCGTCCACCACAATGCAGCAAACGAGTTTTATGCCAGCATGTGGACCGCGGCTGAAGCCAGGCCCGTAGCCAGGTGGGTGAGGGGGGCCTAGACGCCCGGGCCTCCCCCCCGAAATTCGGATGGAGGGGGCTGTTTTACCGAGGACAAGTAATAAAAAATTACACCATCTCCCGCTAAAGGGAACCATGTGTAGATGTGAAGCAGCGGGCGCTAACGCTTACACTGGCGGCGGCGTTGACGCTGGCGCTCATCGCAGCGTTGCGGAGGAGAGAAAACTGGGGAGGCGCAAAGCACGCAGTGATGGAGCGGTGTTTCCTACTGGAACATATCAATCGCTGCTAATGGGCAATGAGAGACAGAAGACTCCGACTGGACACAGAGACCCGCAGTCTGCCTTTAGTTAACGCGCACGCTGCGAATTCTTATTGTTCAACAGCGCACAGGAGAAATCTCCCACCGGCACCACCTTGCAGGTCGAAATCCATTGCCATATATACGGAGTGGCCAGTGAACGGTTGTGCAGCGCGAGCAGTCGGTTTTTTCAACCAAGAAACTCGCTAGCAGACGCTGCTTGCGTCGGCGTCGCGAGGCGAGAGAGGGGGGAGCGAAGGAGAGGAGAGAGAGGAGGGTACGCGCATGCGCAGTGGGAGTGTGGACGCCGCGGGCAGGGATGCCTAGAGGAGAGAGAGGGGGGGACGCGCATGCGCAGTGGGAGTGTGGACGCCGCGGGCAGGTATGCCTAGAGGAGAGAGGGGAGAGCGTAGGAGGGGAGAGAGGATGGGAGGCGCATGCGCAGTGAGGATGTGGTTGCCGCGGGGAGGGATGCCTAGAGGAGGAGAGGGGGGAAAGGAGGTTTTTTATTCATTTTTTAAAGGGTTTGCGCATGCGCAGTAAGGGATGTCACGCCGCACACCGGATTAAGCTCGGCCATAAGATGCTTCACATGAATGAATGAATGAACCTTTATTTCGTAGAAGAGGACGGCTCTCGGCCGCAGTTTGGGAATAGGTGGGGAAGGGGTTGTTGGGTGAACAGCCTAATCATGTGAGACTGACATCAGTTCGTGTGAAGCCGTCTTCAGTAGATGTTCAGTAGAGTCGCTCTCGCGCGAGATGGTCGACCCCATCTACACCACTCTAAACAGGCCACTTATACTAGCGTAGCGTGCAAGTTATTTTTGTGCTTCATCATTACATTGTATCGCAATGCCTAAGCTTCTTGTGTCGTCGCGTGGCAAGTGTTGGATGTGCGTTCTTCTAAAATAGGCGTTTTTCAAGGTCTTCAACAAGTGCTCCCCCCCCCCCCCCCCCCCCGCAAAAAAATTCCTGGCTACGGGCGTGGCTGAAGCTCTCCATCTTCAACGGCTACTAGCATATTAGAGTTTTGAGACATTGCGCGCGCATTGCCCGAAGTCAAAACGACGCTACTGAGTGGTGCATTCGCCGTGGACGAAATTGTGGTCGGTAAAGACGCCATCATAGCGTCCACGCAGTTCTGAAGGCACATGCGTGGCCTACGTGCGCCCAGTAAAAATCCAAAACGAAACATGTTTGCCGCAGCCGGTGCAGTCGTGGCCGCCAACAACGCCATTGCGTTAAGATTGTGGATGATGACCGCGGGTTCCCGAGCGCTCACGGCGGTTCCTGTTTTAGATGTGAAGCATCTTATGGCGAAGCTTAATCCGGTGGTGGTGGTGGTGTGCCGGCGTGACCACCCTTACTGCGCATGCGCAAACCCTTTAAAAAAATAAAAATAAAAAAAGCCCCCCACCTCCCCGAAGGGAATCGTGAGGAAATGCGAATGCATTTCGCGCGCGCTTCACTCCATTTATATATGGTGGTTGTGGTTCGAAGAAGGAAAAGGCGCCTAATTTCTGCAGCCCGGTCGGGAGCACGGCGCAGCGCCTTTTTTTTGCTTTTTCTTGTTTTTTTTAATTATTTATTTATTTTTTTTAAATTTTTTTTTATATATAGCTCCGCCGAGCTCCGCCGCAGACCGCTTTTAGTTAACGCGCACGCTGCGAATTTTTATTGTTCAACAACGCACAGGAGAAATCTCCCACCGGCACCACCTTGGAGGTCAAGATTCATTGCCATATATACGGGGTGGCCAGTGAACGGTTGTGCAGCGCGAGCAGTCGGTTTTTTCAACCAAGAAACTCGCTAGCAGACGCTGCCTGTGTCGGCATCGCGAGGCGAGAGAGGGAGAGGGGGGAGCGTAGGAGAGAGAGAGGGGGGCGCGCATGCGCAGTGGGAGTGTGGACGCTGCGGGCAGAGATGCCTAGAGAAGAGAGGGGGGGAGCGTAGGAGAGGAGAAGAGCGGTGGGACGTGCATGCGCAGTGGGAGTGTGGACGGCGCGGGCAGGGATGCCTAGAGGAGAGAGGGGGGGAGCGTAGCAGGGAAGAGAGGAGGGGAGGCGCATGCGCAGTGAGGGTGTGGTTGCCGCGGGGAGGGATGCCTAGGGGAGAGAGGGAGAGAGGAGGTTTTTTATTTTTTTTAAAGGGTTTGCGCATGCGCAGTAAGGGCGGTCACGCCGTACACCACCACCACCGGATTAAGCTTCGCCATAAATGCTTCACATCTAACAGCTGCCGGCGCGCACACCTCCTCAACCTATCCTCCTCCTCCTCCTCCGCGGACAACGCCAACGCCGCACAACGCCAACGCCGGATGCCTGACATAGCCCGACTATGAAATGCATTCGCATTTAAAAATTACACCATCTCCCGCTAAAGGGAACCATGTGTAGATGTGAAGCAGCGGGCGCTAACGCTTACATTGGCGGTGGCGTTGACGCTGGTGCTCATCGCAGCGTTGCGCTGGAGAGAAAACTGGGGAGGCGCAAAGCACGCAGTGATGGAGCGGTGTTTCCTATTGGAACATGCCAATCGCTGCTAATGGGCAATGAGAGACAGAAGACTCCGACTGGACACAGAGACCCGCAGTCCGCTTTTAGTTAACGCGCACGCTGCGAATTTTTATTGTTCAACAACGCACAGGAGAAATCTCCCACCGGCACCACCTTGGAGGTCAAGATCCATTGCCATATATACGGGGTGGCCAGTGAACGGTTGTGCAGCGCGAGCAGTCGGTTTTTTCAACCAAGAAACTCGCTAGCAGACGCTGCCGGCGTCGGCGTCGCGAGGCGAGAGAGGGGGGGGAGTGTAGGAGAGGAGAGAGAGGGGGGTACGTTCATGCGCAGTGGGAGTGTGGACGCCGCGGGCAGGGATGCCTAGAGGAGAGAGGGGGGAGCGTAGGAGAGGGGGGGGACGCGCATGCGCAGTGGGAGTATGGACGCCGCGGGAAGGGATGCTTAGAGGAGAGAGGGGGGGAACGTAGGAGGGGGAGAGAGGAGGGCAGGCGCATGCGCACTGAGGGTGTGGTTGCCGCGGGGAGGGATGCCTAGAGGGGGAAAGGAGGTTTTTATTTTTATTTTTTTTGGAAAGGTTTGCGCATGCGCAGTAAGGGTGGTCACGCCGCACACCACCACCACCACCGGATTAAGCTTCGCCATAAGATGCTTCACATCTAAAAACCTCCTCTCCCCCTCTCTCTCCTCTAGGCATCCCTCCCCGCGGCAACCACACCCTCACTGCGCATGCGCCTCCCCTCCTCTCTCCCCCTCTTGCGCTCCCCCCTCTCTCCTCTAGGCATCCCTGCCCGCGGCGTCCACACTCCCACTGCGCATGCGCGTCCCCCCCTCTCTCTCCTCTCCTACGCTCCCCCCTCTCTCCTATAGGCATACCTGCCCGCGGCGTCCACACTCCCACTGCGCATGCGCGTCCCCCCCCTCTCCCCTCTCCTACGCACCCCCCTCCTCTCGCGACGCCGACGCCGGCAGCGTCTGCTAGCGAGTTTCTTGGTTGAAAAAACCGACTGCTCGCGCTGCACAACCGTTCACTGGCCACCCCGTATATATGGCAATGGATCTTGACCTCCAAGGTGGTGCCGGTGGGAGATTTCTCCTGTGCGTTGTTGAACAATAAAAATTCGCAGCGTGCGCGTTAACTAAAAGCGGAGTGCGGGTCTCTGTGTCCAGTCGGAGTATCTGTCTCTCATTGCCCATTAGCAGCGATTGGCATGTTCCAGTAGGAAACACTGCTCCATCACTGCCTGCTTTGGGCCTCCCCAGTTTTCTCTCCTGCGCAACGCTGCGATGAGCGCCAGCGTCAACGCCGCCGCCAGTGTAAGCGTTAGCGCCCGCTGCTTCACATCTACACATGGTTCCCTTTAGCGGGAGATGGTGTAATTTTTCGCGAACGCCGTTTTCGCGATTTTGCGTCACAATGTTGCGGCTCTTCGGGCTTCGAACACTCCGAGGATCGTCCTAATTAACCGGGTTGCGGCCAAATATGATCGAGCTAACGACAGTTTCGTGCCATTAAACAATAAACATGTTTGCCGAGACCAGAGAAATCGTCCAAATTATCTAATTTTCCGAATTAACGGGGGGTACAATTAACGAGCTTTTACTGTGGTGTACACGTTAAAGAACAGACGATGGTCGAGATTGTTCTAAATTTCCCATGATTATATTATTGGTGAAACACGTAAGTTCCCGGGATTAACGTACTCATGTGATAGAAGTTGTGCATGTGCATGTGTTGCAACACATGTGCATGTGTTGCAGTTATATTAACGTACAATAGTTATATATATTTATTTTCAGTGTGCAGACCAGAACGCAGTTTCACTAAAGCAACCATTCTTTACAGCTGAAAGCGTCGGCAATGAAATTTCCTGGCTCTCTATGAACGGAAACAAAGAAGCGACAAAGTCGCGGCCTCGTTCTGCGGCCGCCGGTCAATTGACCGCGTTTCACCGGTCAAGCCTGCTCGCCGCTCTCCGCTGTGCAAATAACAATCGCGTTCGCGTGAGGAGCGCGCGGAGCACAGCTGGCGTCGGTGGTATAGTGGTTAGCATAGCTGCCTTCCAAGCAGTTGACCCGGGTTCGATTCCCGGCCGACGCAGTGTTTTTTGTTTTTCGTGTGTCCTTTTCTTTTTTTTTTTTTTTTGCAGCGTGAGTCTTTCTACTTCACAGTATACAGTTCCTATAAAACCAATCTTCTTGCTCGGGACAGGCTTTTCTGAATAAAATTGAAATTGTGCACGTATCACTTATTTCCGCAATGCTTTTGCATGTGAGAAGGAGTTAAATGATTACGCTCGTCGATACAATGCGACGCTGCGATGAAACGAGCCCCTCGGGCAATTACCATTCTTCGAATATATATATATATATATATATATATATATATATATATATATATATATATATATATATATATATATATATATATATATATATATATATATATATATATATATATATATATACAGGTTGTTTCAAGAGATGTATCCAAAATCCTTAAAAAATCAGGAAAATGCGGTATTTGCCCGCGGTCTTCACAATTGCTTTTTGTGGAGCGGCAGGCATCTTAAGATGGTTGAAGACATAATTTCGGACCGTAATTAAGAAAGTTAAATAATTAACTTTTGTAATTAACGGAGTTAGGCGGATAAGTCAAATGATAGAATTGAAGTCCTTCATATGAAGAACCCATTGCAGCTTTGAAATTTCGAAAAAGCAGCCTCTAGTAATAATTGCGAAGTAATGAAATTCTCCCAAATTCAGCGGTCAGACCGAAACCGAAACGCGGAAGGGCGCAACTGCCATATTCGTCTGAGACGTCCAGAATGAGTGAGCGTCGTTATATCAACCATAAACCGACTTCGTTGTGTGGTGGGTGGGCTGCGCTTGCAATAATAGCACGAATGACGCACATACGTTGAACAACGGGGAAGAACTGCACCTCTGTAACCGTCGTCTTGAACAGTGACGTCATTCTAGTCGTCTGCTTGTTGCGCTCATCGGTGCTTGGGTTTCGGTTTCGCCGTTGAATTTCCCTGAATTTCATTACGCCACAATAATTAATAGAGGCCGCCTTTTCTAAATGTCAAAGCTGCGATGGGTTCGTCACATGAAGAATTTCAATTCTCCCAATTGACATAACCGCATAACTCCACTAATTAAAAAAGTTAATTATATTAATTTTCCCAATTACTATCACAAATGATGTCTTCGACCATATTAAGATGCAAGCCGCTACAAAAAAAAGCAATTGCGAAAACAGCGAGCAAATATCGCATTTTCCAGATTTTTTGAGGATATTAGACACATTTCTTGAAACACCCTGCATACACACCCTGCACACACAGACACAGACACACACACACACACACACACACAGACACACACACACACACACACACACACACACACACACACACACACACACACACACACACGCACACACGCACGCACACACACACACACACACACACACACACACACACACACACACACACACACACACACACACACACACACATATATATATATATATATATATATATATATATATATAGCACAATGCTGTAGTACTACTGCCACTTCTGTGGATGGTGGCCACTGGTTCCCGAGGGCTCACGGCGGTTTCTGTTTTTCGCGAACGCTGTTTTCGCGATTTTGCTTCACAATGTTGCGGCGCTTCGGGCTTCGAAAACTCCGAGGATCGTCATAATTAACCTGGGTTGCGGCCAAACATGATCGAGTTAACGAGAGTTTCACACCATTAAACAATAAACATGTTTGCCGGGACGGGAAAACTCTTCCAAATGATCCAATATTCCGAATTAACGGGGGGTATAATTAACGAGCTTTTACTGTGGTATACATGTTAAAGAACAGACGATGGTCGAGATCATTTTAGATTCCCCATGATTATATTATTGGTCAATCAAGTAAGCTCCCGGGATGAACTTACTCATGTGATAGAAGTTACAGTTATATTAACGTACAATAATTATTTAAAATATATTTATTTTCAGTTTGCAGACCAGAACACAATGTTTCACTAAAGCAACCATTCTTTACAGCTGAAGGCATCGGCAAGGAAATTTCCTGGCTCTCTATGAACGCAAACAAAGGAGCTACAAAGTCAAGGCCTCGTTCTTTCACCTGTCAAGCCTGCTCGCCGCTCTCCGATGTGCAAATAACAATGGCGTTCACGCGAGCAGCGCTCGGAGCACAGCTGGCGTCGGTGGTATAGTGGTTAGCATAGCTGCCTTCCAAGCAGTTGACCCGGGTTCGATTCCCGGCCGACGCAGTATTTTTTTTTTCGCGTTTCTTTTTTCCCTTTTGCAGCGTGAGCCTTTCTACTTGACACTAGAGTTCCTATAAAACCAAACTTCTTGCTCGGGACAGGCTTCTGTGGATAAAATTGAAATTGTGCACTTATCACTTATTTCCGCAACGCTTTTGCATGCGAGAAGGAGCTAAATGATTACGCTTGTCGTTACAATGCAGCGCTGCGATGAAACGAGCCCCTCGGACAATTACCATTCTTCGAATATCTATCTATCTATCTATCTATCTATCTATCTATCTATCTATCTATCTATCTATCTATCTATCTATCTATCTATCTATCTATCTATCTATCTATCTATCTATCTATCTATCTATCTATCTATCTATCTATCTATCTATCTATCTATCTATCTTATTGTGTGCAAATCGAGGAGAATATGCCAATGAACGCGGTCTTTATGGGAAAGCGCGTTGCCACGGAGCACCTAAACTATGCAGGCCAACTGTGGACTCCTGAAGATGTGAAATCATTTTCGAGTACGTGGGCAAAATTAAGATATGTGCCGGAGGACCAAGTGTTCGGCAGTACCCCAATGTACAACTTGACAGTGCGTACGTTGTCATGGGTAATAAGTGGCACCACAATAGCGGCTCATTGACCTTACATTCGGGGACGTCATTTTGTCAAAGCTGCCGCCGGTCAAGGTTCGCATTTGATTAGGTATCTTAAATTTTCACCTTAAAAGAAACAGACTTAACTCTTAAGTCACTTAAAAGAAACACCGCCGCACTAAAAGCGCCATTTGCTTCGTTGTGGCACAGCACAAAATCATGCCAATGGTGGCGCATACGTGTAGCATGTGCCCGTTGTACAAATATGTCAATTCACAGGCATTGTCATATGACCAGATGGCTCGCTTAGGTGTCTAGCTGTTCCTGATGTTGTAATCACCGTTATTTACCGCACTACATACCGTAGACTGGAGGAGCCGCTCTCCTACCTGCGTTTTAGTGACGTCCATATATACGCTCCTATATTCGCTTTAACGTCTTTCGCAGCATAAACAGTCGATCGTCGGAGCTGGAATAAAGAAAAAATACGCAAAAACGCTCCGGACCCCGTTTAATCACTCATAATGGTGTAGCTACGCTTTCCTTATACCAGTGCTCATACGCATGCGTCAAACCGGCAAGACCTAGACACAAGGCCCGCAAACATAGCGCGCCATCTGTCGTGGAAAGAGTGAAACCACAGCGAATCGTCTACCGCGTTTGGAGGTAAGGTCATACACCTCTCTTCTTCTTCCACCGTGCTCCCGACGCTGTCGTTTTGCTGTCGCTTCGCTGGCTGGGACCGACGAATTATACTTTCAGTGACGCGGGCGTTCACGGGCAAGCGTCCTTTGGCGCTCCAAACGTGTAGCCTTCTCGGCTTACGTGGGTGAAATGCGTGACTTGCGTGACGCCAACGCCAGACATGAGACGACGACAGGCCGGTCCCGTAAACTGGTCCGCAGTAATAGCACCGACGAGAACGTCTCCTAAATATGTGTTGTCTGTAAGGCATCTTCATTTCTTCCATCTCTCCTCCTCTTGGTAAAACATGAATTATAAAAAAAAGGCTTCAACTTCAGCGTAGGCTTAATTTGAGGAGCTTTTTTTCGAAATCGGCTAAATCCAAAACCGAAACTAGCACAAATAAGGCTCCGTTGGCACCTACATACTCTCAATTTTCCTCTAAAGAAGTAATAATAAATTAATAATCATTATTATTCATTTATTATTTCTGCTATAGAAGGAAAGTTGAGGGTATGTATGTGTCAATGGAGGCTTATTTGAGCTAGTTTCGGCTTTGGATTTAGCCCATCTCGAAAAAAATCACGCCATATCCACGAAGTGAATGATGATGAGTGGGCGAAGCTCGATCGTTTTCATCAATGACAGAAAGAGAATGTGTGGTCTGCCATTTTTGTAGTATTCTTTACAGAATGCTTAGCATACCTCGGTATTTTCCACTGATGGAACAGAAACATGCCAAAGCTTGTATTCGCACTTGCACGCTTGAAGGGGTGGGACCATATAATTAGTTATTTTCAAATTTTACGGTAACTCATTTCAACGACGTTTTGTCCCCGCACATATAAAGAAAGGTGAATTTCTAGCAGTTTTTGTATCTGGTTAACCAGCTTTTTTTAAACCCCAATTATTGAACACAGGTACGGACGCTGCAACTAAGAAATGAAAAAGTGATGCTACACTTGCGGAAACAACATGAAGTAATGAATCCAACCGATATGTTATGCGCTACCCTAGCATATGCTTGCTTTTTTTTGCAAATGGAAGTATTTTGTGGAAGTTGCATAGGCAATATTTCAATGTAATACTTTCGTCTTTTAGATAAGCTCACAGAAGTCACAATAATAAATGTATTGCTTATATAGCACAATATCGAAGCACATCTACAGAAACTGGTAATTTCGGGCTTTTTTCGTCGGAAACACAACTGACTGACTTATCGACTAAGTGTTTATTACTTAATAAATTAATTATTATATGGCTATATTTTGCTTTTCATCTATTTCTAGGGCTTGTGAGATGCAAGTCCCACAGAAGCCGAAGAAGAAGAAGACGAAGAGGGTGCTGTACGCGTCGTACAATTCTCCAAAACTATGGGTGAGTAAAGCACCCACGCCGTAGCTATTTCCTTGTATCTGTACAAGATAATTATTGATTATCGCAGAAAAGTGTTCAATCCGCGAAGACAGCTAACTTGCTTCCTGGGAAGGGTTGCGCGGATGAAGCATGCAGTCGTGCAATGCGACATGTCTGAAGAACAAGGGAGGTCATTGAGTAACGCATTCGGGACGGTATATTAACAAAGCTTTTAACCAAATTGCATTATGCTGGAAATATTCGTAGCGAATCGAAAGCCCTCTTGCACTGCCAAGACTTTCAAAGTTTCATGTCCACGGCCTGTTCTTGTTTTCAGTATTGTGATTATGTGACAAGCGTCAAAGCGTTTGGGCAAAACATAGTAGTAAATATACTCATATAAAGCACTGAAATAAGTTCTATACCATAGTTTGTCTAATTTATGGAGCAAATCTGTTGGTAGCCAGTTCGCTGGGGAAACTACATGCGAATTCAGGGATCTAGGGAACATCGTCTAACACCAACTGATTGTTTTGGATAAACTCGCATAGGCTATTCTGAAAATTCATTATCTTATAGTGCTCGCAGGTTTTTTTTGTGATCTACAGTGGAGATGCTTTGTGGACGTTGCTATAATACATTAGTCCCATGTGCGATGGATGCGTTAGGCCTCACACGTAATCAAATCTTATCCAGTTTTATATATGAGCACAAACTATTGCAGGTAAGCAGCGCAGCATGTTTTTTAGACCTCGAAGGCTCCCTTCAGCTTACCTTATGGAATACGATTCGGGACATCCTATGCTTTTATTTTGAAGCGGAGACTAACTTTTGAGCTTTGTTGCTCCTTTTTAAATTTTCTGCGAATCGCAACGGCTCGGGTCGAATTATCTTCAAAAAATTTAGTGGATTAGTCAAACTAACCAAATTGAATTAAAGGCTAAAAAAGGTAATCAGAGTGGTAACTGAATTAACAGTCATCATTAACTTAAATCCATCGCACCATGTCAAGGGATGTTATTCTTGTACGCTTTAGGATTGTCCGCTGTGGGTTTTTTTTGTAGAAAGCATGCCTTCTGCGTCTTACATCTTTGCATGGCATCAAACCCTTAAATATTAGTATCGTTGCTGAACGACAGATTTGACAGCTCAACACAAGTGTTGGATGCGAGGTGATGTCAAAAGATTTGGTGTTATAAATGCTTGAACAGACTTGCGTAGCTCGAAGAATGCTTGCGTTCTTCCTTTGGTCTCAACGAGGAATACATGGAACTTAGATTATATCGTAAAATGAGTTTTTGTAATGCACTGTTACGTATCATATGCGATTTTCTATTGCTATTCTCACAATTTCTATCGTTTGTTGAAACGATGCCTCTTATAGGCTATGTTCAGATGCGGTATGGGTAATCTCTTTTAGCAAATAAAGTTTTAGTAATCTTTTGACTGACTTTTCTTAAATTGTTTTGATATCTATTTCAGCCGAGGAAAGCACAAAGTTGCCGGTTTCTAGTGAGTATGATTTTCGCTTTAGCAACTGTCGCCATTTTTGTGCGTGTTCGGGTATTCAAGCTACCGTTGTGCAAATGAACTAGCGCAATGATGTTTGCTTGGGAAGTCGTCCTTTTTTAAAAGTAGGCTTTGGGTTCATAGCACTGTGCGTCATGCAGACAAAACCACGTAATAATAATAATAATAATAATAATAATAATAATAATAATAATAATAATAATAATAATAATAATAATAATAATAATAAAGTCTATTTTTTCCGTGCAACAACGGGGAAAACATAAAAGGACAAAACTACAAAATTGTAGCTTGAATGTGCTTGAGGCCGAACATAATGTCTGTTTTACCTGAAGCTTTCGCCAGAAATTTCTGCAGAAAACACACATGCGCAGAAAGCCAAATGAAGTGTGAGAAACACGCTATCAATTGAGAAAAAAATTATCAATATTCTCAGTTTCGACCCTCCAAAGTTTCACCGACGTGCCACTAACACACATTCCGGCTATGGTACGCTCCTAATAGTTCTCGTGCCATTCTATTCCTTGCTTTGCCCATAATCTATCTCATTCAGTTTCGGCTCGCATGCCCCGCAACATGCGCAATGCTCAGACGAAATAGTACCCGCGCTCTTAACAGGCCCTGAATGATGCCTCGCCCGCTCATTATTACACCTTGATCATTTTTTCTGAAGTGATAGCGTGTTTGTGACAATGCATTTGACTTTCTGCACATTTGTGTTATCTGCATATATTTGCTGACGAAGTCAAAATAAAGGTAGACTAAAGTAGAGCCCGTCTTGTATCTTTTGATAATGCATGCTCTAAATGTGACAGAGCAACAAAAGCTCCTTCAACAATCCAAATGATAGCATGGTACATACAGATATCAAATTACATGAACAGTACGAAAAATATACATGTTGCAAAAAAATGAAGTGCTCCAGTAGCGTCTATTCTTTAGAATATGCACCAACATAATTATATGTTGCTGCTAGTTCTTTTCTGGTGAGTATTTTGGTTGTGTTATATTAGCACACGTAACCCGGGCTAAGGCATCAGTGAACGCTTCATCTTTGCTCGATCGTTAATGGCAGCCATTGGCCCTAAAGTGCCTTCTTACATTAAGATGACACTGAGATAAATTCACGCCGTTCTTTCTTTGGGGCTGTTGATATAAAGAAATCTATAAAAATTGCGTCACAGACAGAAACATACGCAAAGGGAAGGTGTCCGTGCCACCTAGCTCGGTTATGAATGTCGCATATATCGTCCCTCATTATTACGCTTGTTTGTCATTCTGTAATAAAGCTAAACAATTGCGCTGGTTCGTAAATCACAACTTGGCCATGTCGACAAAATTGTTTCACGCTTTGTAAGTGTTGCCCAGCACACGGCCTTGACTGTGACCTCGAAAAGAGGAGTACGTCCGGCAGTGACCGCTCCCTCCCAGCCCCACGTGGGTGGGCTGGAGCTGAACTAACTGTGGCCTACGGGAGCAAGGGACCAACACAAAGGAAAGCTGTTATGGTATTCAACCGACTTTGTAATGTCATTTATGGGGGTTAATTCTAGCAATGTAATATTCATACAAGCAAAATGAGCCGGTATTTGAACCTGCATGGTATGATTCCAGGTGCGGAGATCACTCTCCCCCTTGAACACGTACAAGGGTGGGAAAAAATGGAGGGCGGGGGGGGGGGGGGGGGGAGAGCGAGAGCATCCTTGACCGTCAATGATTAATATTGCTGCGAAACAAGGCAAAAAGAACACAACGAAAAAAAAAGAAAATGCTCCCTGGTGGTCCGAGGCTGACGAATGCATAATGACATACGAACTGCAGAGGAACTTGTTCCTATAGTTGCATGCTCACAGAAAAGCTCTGGAGGTCGAACACGTTTTTTTTCCTACCCTGGTGCCCAAGCGAATAAGTTTTGCTTGAAACGGGATGTGTGATGGTAATATAAGTGCTGTTTTTTTTTTTGTAACAGGTTCCGTGAAGAGGCACATAAGTGTAAGTAGCACAAAGTTTGCTAATTTCTTCTCGTTCGTAAGACGGTCGCCTCTTTGGTTTTCGATAAAGACAGCTTTGACAGAATCTGCTCAAAATGCACTTTGCATGAAAAATACTTGAAAGGGGTCCCGAGACAACACCTCAGTCTAAAAAGGCAGGGCGTGCAAATACAGACACAAGAAGGAAGTCAGGACACTACAAACGTCTTGACTTCCTTTTTGTGTCCGTGTTTGCACGCCCTGTCATTTTATACGTACCAACTAGCTCACCTCTCTGTTATTCTAAACACCTTAGGTTTGTTGACAAAACACAATCTATAGATAGCAAACGCTGCTGCGAACAGGAAAGCGAAGTTTCGTGGTCGTGTGCGGCACGTAGAGTTCCCAAGTAGTGCGCGAATTCATTGCTTTGCCAAGCGCCCTCTCTTCGAACAGAGGCTAGTTCTCACTCTTTTCGATGCTGCCGGTGGCTTCCAGATTTCGTCGTTTGGTAGATTGCTACAATTGGCCGACATATGACATGAATAAAAGCGCCATTTGGATAAGACGGGCCTTCCTATGGTCACTCGTATAATAGCATAATAGTCGTTGCAGTTAAATAAACAGACTTAACTCATGTAGAACTTCGTTGCATGTTGTTGACGTGCATGACGCGCATCCGGGAGAAAGCAACTGTCGTCTGCTGGACTCAGCCTGTATGCACGCTTTGGTAGCACTGATTGGTAGCAGGGAAGCATTGGTAGCAGGGACGCGTTGGTAGCACTGATTTTTTGCCATCGCGGACTCCGTTACTCTTACCGCGCGATTAGTTTGGACTGTCATGAGTGGCCTGAAACTTCACGAAGCCTGTACGTGTGCAGCGCTTGGTTCCGACGCTCAGAGTTCCTGATTCCCTTCGTGCATCACATCATCCTTCATCTTCTGAAGGAACGACTCGGAAACGGATGTTATGAGCGGACGGGGGGGACCCAGCTAAACATACGCGGTCCAATTGTCGAGAAAAAAGTTGCCTGTTGTTTGGCACCTTGTGGAGGAACATTGTTGTTATATAACCTCTGCACCATATGTTGCAATAAATCAGTGAAAAGTCAGCGCACACATTGCTACTCTTCAATCACCATTTCGCCGTTTTGCGCTAAGTGGCCATAGTCTTGTGGTTAATACAAACGCATACTCAGTGCCGCGCGTGCCTGCCCGCCAGCGCCCAATGTGATGTTTTTGTACCCGTGACGAACTGGAATAGCCGTAGAAGCAGCAGCACTAAACGTGAGGAGCTCCTATGTCTTATCTGTCGTTCAGGAAACGTTGTGTTGCAGAAGCAAGTGGTATCAACAAGCGATCTCGCTCGACGGGTAAAAAGGGGCATCTTATGTGGATGATCAGTGATTCATCAGAGTTAATAAAATCGAAGGCGAAAGCCATTTTTCATTTTTTCAGTCAATCTATTGATACCCCCCCTCCCCCGGATTATCAACTTTAAGTAGAGAATGGCGTTCCTTGACACCCGTACCATATAGCGCGATTTGATGGTCATCGTGCTAGACCACGCAAGCTAAGTATTACAAATATATTTCTTTGAAAGACAAATAGAAGTAACGGAGAAAGAGCTAATATGATCTTCTCGGAGTCGGAGGAAAGCTATGCATTTTAGAAAAATATCCGAAAAACGCTGCATTTTTGAAACTCGGTCAAATTCATAACGCTATTACTGCTCTCATGAACGTTTTAACTTGTTCATATTTACTGTAGCGACAGACGTTTATGTGAGTAATAAGCTTCTGCATTTGTAGTTGTGCAGAATATTTAAAGTAATGAATTTTGTTGCTCAAAAATAACAAAAGACGGTTGGCAAATTAAAAAAATCTATAATAAAAAACCATCTCAACATTGGTCAAAATTATTCGGATTTTTCTCAGAGGACAGCGGAGTGATATTCTAGAAGAACATGTTGCACCCTATTTATCGGAATAAAATTACAAATTTTCAAACATTGTGTTTTCAAAGCGTTGTCGGTACTGCGTAAATGACATCTCGTTTTACAAAACAAAACAAAACAACCAGGACTACAGTTTTCGGCGGAAAATTCAGAACCGATTCGCTTCTCAAAAGACAAGGAACAAAGAACAGATCCGGAACTTAAACGAGAACAGGCTTGACGGGAAGGTTATTTGGAGAAGTTATTAGAGTGCTGGGAATGTGGCTAGAATTGAACAACGGATGTCTCCACATATTAAACACGATAAAAAAAACTGATTAATCGCATGATAGCCCGTTTGACTCATAATAGGAAAGGGATGGGGGGAGAAAGACACGTTGGTACTCGTGAAAAGCCTGATAATCAGTAGAATAATGTACTCGCTACCTTACCATGCCATGAAGAGTGAGGAAAAATAAAAGGGTGATCAAATAGTAAGGATGGCATATAAGACAGCACTGAGCTTGCCACGCAACACTTCAAAGGAGAAGCTTCTATCCCTCGCCCTCCACAATACATTTGATGAGCTAGCTGAGGCCCAACTCATAAACACAGAGGAGTCGTTTGGCGCAAACGCCAGCCAGCAGAGCTCTTCATTCGTAGAGTCGGTCTTGAACAATATATACGCACACACCAAAACAACAACGAGCTACCCTGCCGGATCGGGAGTTTGTATAGGGCATCACCAATACCACAAAACATGAATCCAACATTACACACAGGGAGAAGAGCTAGAGCAGAATACATCGACAAAACAATAAAGTTATTGGACACTGCAAGGTTCAATGGATGCTTCATCTTACTGGGCCAACGCAAAACATATGGTGGCGGTCGTCGTAGACAGAAGTAAAATCACGGCTTGTGCTTCGGTTTCTCAAGCAACCATCATAGAAGATAGCCGTTGCCTTAGCTGTAAGGGAAGGCATGGAGCGAAACACTCTGCTTAGACTTATCACAGACTCTCAGGCCCCGCATGTGGAATGTACAGAAGGGAAATATCGGCACCAAGGCACACTGAATTCTTAACGAAAGCAGCAGAGAACTCGACATTAGCTATACCCCCACAATAACTTATGCCCCGGAGCACAATGGTGTTACTGGGGATCCTCCATGCAGATGATGTGGCTCGAGGTTCCACTAATTACCGAGCTGCCGATGGCAACACCGTGGAGGACCCGACGCCCATCGACCGCACTTACAAAGAGGTCCTGCAATATTACAGAGAATTGAGGAGACTATGCCCAGCACCGCACAAGAACCTTTCAGCCGTGGATTCTGCGGCGTTACGTCTGCTCGAAACGGACGCATATATAAAGATCCACAGATTACATACGTACTACCCCACGGCATACAGAAACATATGCCCGTGGTGTGGGAGCACACTGATGCTGTACCACATCACATGGGAATACACGGCTCACACCGAAGAGCAACACGGGGATAATACCAGAGTGAGGTGGGAGGCATTGCTGTCCGGCCCCTGCCCTCGGGGACCAGCTGAGGTCAAGTAGGAGAGCTGAAAGGATGGCGAGAGCCAGCGGTGTTTTGAAACAGGGGCCCGACCACGCGGGTTGCCCTGTTTTAGCGGCAACACAGTCTTTTGCACAAATAAAGTTTTGCACTTGTTCTTCATTTTCTGGTAAACATGATGCCATAGTTTTTTCTAGAATATCACTCTGCAGTCCACTGAGAAAAATTCGAATTTTGACCAAGGGTTGAGATGACTTTTATAATTTGATTTTTTAATTGACCAAATCATTAATACTTCAACAAAGAAATTTATTACTTTAAAAGTTACTACAGAAACACAAATGTAGAAGCTTCTTATTCAAGTAAAGGCCTATCCATGCCATAAATATGAACGAGCTAAGGTGTGCACAGAAGCAGCAATGCCGTCCCGAAAGCGACTTAGTTTGAAAAACACAGTGTTTTTCGAGAATTTTCAATATAAGTCGCTCTGAATTAGAGAATATTGTATGAGCTATTTTTCGTTTACTCCTATTTGTGCTTCGAAGAAAGCTATTTCTAATACTTAGCTTGAGTGGCTGTTAACATGGTCGTGAATTTACGAATATGCACTCTTCGTAAAATGACGGCCGTCATCCGGCGACGCCTGTCGATCTTTTTCCTTTGGTTCAAGAAATTTCTTATTTGGAAACAAATTGCGATTTCCTGCTATTCGGGCAAATGGGAATAATATACCAATTATCTGGAAAAGCAGAGACATCAAGTATATGGCGTTTTCTTTTTCGATCGTTTGTGGAATCTACCTTCTTCGATATTACTATGAATTCGACGTTCTGAAGCAGCATCTTTGTGATCGTCTGAGAACCAAGTCTACGCTTGTTCTCAACAAATAAAAAAGTTTGAAATAAAGAGGGTGGCGAGTTCATCGTGGGGGTGACTGTTATAGCATGAAACAGCCAACGAGGGAGAGGAGAATACGAAATCGTGATTTTCGCTTTTCCGAAAAGGGCCGCTAAGGGCTCTGGAACGCCGGGCCTGTAGACGCTCGCGCAATAACCTTCAATATGCGCTGACTGTATTAGTGTTCGCATGCATCGGCAATCACTGCGCATTCTTTCTACAGAGTTACATAAAATATTGACTAGCAACAACAGCTTCAAGCATACCAGTGCTGAGTATCTGGAACGTTATCTTAAAGGATATGAGAGCAGCATCGATCGGTTTGTTGCCATCTATTAGTCGTTGCGGTCTCATTGGAACACGCTTGTACAAGCAGACAAAAACTGCTTTCGAGCTAGAGCAAGTGCTGAGGTTTTGAAAAGTAGCGCATGATAGCGGTGTTCCTTTATTCGGCGCCAGCAATACTGTCCGCTCTTCGCGCTCACACATGAAATGCTTAGATGCGTCATCAAACGTAAAACTGGCAGTTGTTCCGTATACGAATACAACCGATGAGCGAGGCTTCTTAGGAATGACACGCACGCGGCGTTCGGCGGGCGCGGCGTTTCATTGTCCAGGCTACGGACCAGACGGACGATAGGGTGATAGGACGACCAGGCGGACGACAGGGTGAAGCGATGGTTTGCGCGTTCGCCGGTTTGAGGGGAGAAGGCAGAGTCGAAGAGAGAGAAAGAGAAGGAAGACTAATCTGCCCACGTTTCGCATGCGTCCGTATTCTCGCGCTTTGCACATCGTGCAGACGCCATCCGGCGTTCCAGCGCTCATAAAGCTCATTTATCCTCCCGCGTGAGGGCCACACGCCACGGCTGGCATTGTGCCAGGGAGCTTCAACAGTGACGGCGACGGCGGGGTGCCGGCCTAAGGAGCTTCGCTCCTAAAAAGTGATTGTCGGCGTCAACACGAATGAAGCGAAAAGTCGACTTGTCGCAGATTCGTGACGTCATTATGGCGTTATACCCGACATCACTGCGACGTCACAAACATGAAGTCATTGAACAAAATCATCGAATGGTCACTCATGGGCCGATCCCGGAAACAGTGTAAAGCCCCACGTAAGGCAGACTGCTTGCAATGCCTCGTATACTGGAGTCAGTGGATAACCATGCTAGGCGCAGAAAGCTTTTCCGGTGTGGGGCGACGTTCTAGAACCAAATTAATTGGTTCTAGAAACTTTGAGGTCGGGGCAAGGTTCAATATCACGACTGAGAAGAAAAGCAAGAAGATGGCTTTTGCCTTGGAGCCATCTTAGACCAAGGAGGTTTTAAAAAAAAACATTGCTGGAGTGGAAATTAGTGCCCAGGAGTGAAGCCGTGCCCACAAAAATATGGCGGCTGTGGCCGCCTTTTCAGTAGGGGCATGATAAACTGTCGGCGCTCGGTGAAGGAACACAGGGAAGTTTATTGCATACTAGTAACGGCAGTTCAGGTGACTATAACTGCACTGGGTAACAAAATGACTTGCGCGGGACATACAAACAAGATAATATAGGTACAATGGAACTGCGATGCTAACACAGATCACGAATCACTGAAAAAACAAGAAAAAAACATGGCTGATCCCTCTGTCAAAGGAATCGGTACAACACGAAAGTAAAACGTGTCTTCACAGACGTAGGTGAGCGTTCATTCTGCATTGTTTCACCACAAGGCCAAAGGAATGAATGCTAGAGGAACGAATTGTAAAGGCACGCGAAGAACGGCAAGCACCTGGAAACTTGCTGCGCGCTCCTCAAGCAGAAACGACGCACGAACACATGACGATCGCGGACAGTCACTGCTCAAGACCTAAAGCGCGCTGATCTAACACCAAGAAAGACGCACGAAACGACCGCAAAAGTATACACAGGACAAGCGCGAACAACTGTCACAATACTTCGTGTGTGAGCAGCGCGCTCGTTTCGTAAACGCGGCCGCTGCGGCGAGCGAAGCGACCTTCGGGCACTCTTTAACCACTGTACCTTCGTAGCAAACTTGTGGTGGAATGACAAGACGTACAACGCGCCCCAATGCCCCGATCAGGAGATAAGCGCGCGCGCTTGAGCGACCACGCCCCGTGGAGGCTCACGCTCATCGCAGCGAGATGCGCGACGACCTTTAAAACGCGCACTCCGTGCCACCTTCGCGCCATCTCGCTAGTGATGACGAAAACGCGCTGAAGTCGAGGAGCTCTGAGGACTGCCAACGGTATAAGGTGTACATAAATAGCTTGCCATTAGCAAGCTGAGGTATGTACGCTCCCGTGGCCGAGTGGTTTCGCGCCGCGCGCTGTGGAGCGAGAGGTCACAGGTTCGACGCCAGGTGACGGAACATTTTCTTCTAGTTTTTTCTTTGATCTCAGTATGTTAGTTTATGTTTTACGACGTCATATCCGTGACGGAAATACGTCAGAGGAGCCGTGGTGAACCCCGGCATAAAACACTTTCGTGTTAAAAAAGGAACGCAAAAACTCACTAAGTTTGCACAGAATCATATATTGGGGAAGAAAAGCAACATTAACACTCAGAACATGCCCTGGGCCGGCTCATATAATACGCGACTCATTTTTTCCCCGTGCCAGTCGCTTTCAAAACGGCAGTAGAAGAAATTCAATATTCCCCTTCCTCACCTCGAAACGGCGAGTCTTCCTCGCACGCCCGAAAAGTTTAATGTGGCAACTTTTCCGGGTCAGATACTGCGCGAAGTGTGTTTCTGTTACTAGTTTCCCTTAGTAAGCCTCAAATTTTTTGCAAATTTTATTAGAGATTAAGTCACCAATACAAGTCTCGATTTGTTATTTCGTCGAGAACAACGATCTTTTATTTTAAAGTTAACGTAGCATTACACTAACAGATGAAAGCCACTTGATCTCTAAGTGGGCACCACCAGTAAAGAGCATGTTCACTTTTGCTGGTAAGGCATTGCGGGAGCTTCAACTCCAGCCTTTTAAGGCGAAAGCCTTTAATGTCTCATGCTCACGTCCGTCCGTCCGGCGTCCGTCCGTCCGTCCATCCACCCGTGTCCGTCCGTCCGTGTCCATCCGTTTGTCCGTGCCCGTCCGTCCATCCGTCCGTCCGTGCCCATCCGTCCGTCCGTGTCCCCGTCTGCCCCTGGCATCTCAACGTCTCGCCCACCAGGCGCCGCTCTATCGTCGTCGCCAGCCAGCCCACCTCAAGTCGACCAGTCAAGCATCCGTGTTTTGGTCAGACTGAACTCGGGTTCTTCTCCGCTCGGCCGCTCAGCCGCGTTAGAGCTAGAATATCTAGTTTAGATCACTGAACTTGCGTTTTGGTTGTAATTAGGAGTGGTTTACCGTGTGCAATGAACTTATTACTAAGTGTAACTTTGTGTACATATATAGTTTTCACTTTAATTCTTGATTAAATGTTTCGTGTGTTGGTTTGTTAAACCAACTGCTTTGTCAAAAAATTGAAGGACACTTTGTACATTCCAAAATGTGTTCGGCGAAAGCGTGTGGCCATTCCACTGATTATGCCATGTCTTTTTTCTTTTAAACTCTCAGTGGCATAAGACACAAACCTAATGGGTGCGTGTTTTCTTCTTTAATTTTTTGAAACCGCGAATCGCAGCGAGACGCGAGACTCATCTTCCTCCGTTCGCATGCGTTAGTATTTTCTCGCGCTTTGCGCATCGTGCAAACACCATCCGCGTTCCAGCTCTTAAGTTGACGGACCCATTGTAAATTGGAACGTGTATTCCGTGAACGCCTGGGTCCATTGAGACGGCGTTGGTCAGAATGATTGCAAACTCTGGGCACAGCGACGCTACGCAAGCAAAGCGCGAGCGCTATAGAGTCCGACGCGACCGGCGTCCGTCTGCGCATCCCGGCGGCCACCTGGCTCCGTGCCAGAGCTCGGATGGACGGACGGACGGACATGGACGGATGAACGGACGGACGGACAGACGGATGGATGGACGGACGGACGCCGGAAGAAGGTCGGACGGACACCGGACGGACGTGAACATGAGACATTAAAGGCTTTCACCTTAAGGATTACACCATCCACCGCTAAAGGGAACCATGTGTAGATGCGAAGCAGCGGGCGCTAACGCTTACACTGGCGGCGGCGTTGACGCTGGCGCTCATCGCAGCGTTGCGCAGGAGAGAAAACTGGGAGGCGCAAAGCACGCAGTGATGGAGCGGTGTTTCCTACTGGAACATGCCAATCGCTGCTAATGGGCAATGAGAGACAGAAGACTCCGACTTGACACAGAGACCCGCAGTCCGCTTTTAGTTACCGCGCACGCTGCGAATTTTTCATCGTTCGACAACGCACAGGAGAAATCTCCCACCGGCACCACCTTGCAGGTCAAGATCCATTGCCATATATACGCGGTGGCCAGTGAACGGTTGTGCAGCGCGAGCGGTCGGTTTTTTCAACCAAGAAACTCGCTAGCAGACGCTGCCTGCGTCGACGTTGCGTGGCGAGAGAGGGGGGAGCGTAGGAGAGGAGAGAGGGGGGAGGGGACGCGCATGCGCATTGGGTGTGTGGTTGCCGCGGGGGGGGGGATGCCTAGAGGAGAGAGATGGGGGAGGGGACGCGCATGCGCAGTGAGGGTGTAGACGCCGCGGGGAGGGATGCCTAGAGGAGAGAGAGGGGGGACGCGTAGGAGAGGAAAGGGAGGGGCAGGGGACGCGCATGCGCAATGGGGGGTGTAAGCGCCGCGGGAGGGATGCCTAGAGGGGGGGAGGGGACGCGCATGCGCAGTGGGTGTGTAAACGCCGCGGGCGGGAGAGATACCTAGAGGAGAGAGAGGGGAAGCGCAGGAGAGGAGGTGCGTGGGGAGGGTTTGCGCATGTGCAGTAAGGGTGGTCAGGACGCACACCACCAGCACTACCGCCGGACGGACGGACGGACGCCGGACGGACACCGGACGGATGGACACCGGACGGACGGACACCGGACGGACGTGAGCATGAGACATTAAAGGCTTTCACCTTAAAAGACTCTCAGTGGCTCAGCCATAGAGGGCCGTTACGAACCAAAAGAAGAATTTGCATCACAACACCCAAGGTGCACGTCTGCTTCTTCAAGACTTCTCGTAAAAGTTTCGTCGCGTTTAAGGCGAAAGCCTTTAATGTCTCATGCTCACGTCCGTCCGGCGTCCGTCCGTCCATCCGTCCGTCCGTCCATGTTCGTCCGTTCGTGTCCGTCCGCCCGTGTCCGTCCGTCCGAGCCCTGGCACGGAGCCAGGTGGCTGCAGGGGTGCGCAAACGGACGCCGGTCGCGTCGGACTCTACAGCGCTCGCGCTTTGCTTGCGTAGCGTCGCTGTGCCAAGCGTTTGGAATCAATCTGACCGACGCCATCTCAATGGACACAGGCGTTCGCGGAACACACTTTAGAATTTGCAAACGGTCCGTCAATTTAAGCGCTGGAACGCGGATGGCGTTTGCACAATGCGCAAAGCGCGAGAAAATACGAAAGCATGCCAACGGAGGAAGATTAGTCTCGCGTCTCGGTGCGACTCGCGGTAAAAAAATTAAGCAAGAAAACACGCACACATTCGGTTTGTGTGTTATCCCACTGAGAGTGTAAAAGAAAAAAAGACATGGTATAGTCAGTCGAATGGCCACACGCTTTCGCCGTACACACTTTGGAATGTACAAAGTGTGCCCTTCAATTTTTTTAACCTCCCTCTCTTAAACTAATGTATAAGGTACCCTGTGAGTTTTCAAGCGAAGCTGTTCATGAGTGGCATGTGTGGCAAGTGATGTCCCAAAAAGCCCTCCTCATCCACAGCTGGCTCAAACTAACGAAATCATAAATAAAACAATATAAAATTTATTTCTAGGCCTTGGGTATGAAACCCAGGTCCTCCTGTCCAAAAGCGAATGCCTTGAACACTATACTCCGTTTCAGACGTCACGTGCAACGCTGTGGAGGCTAGCGAGACTTCTTGCAGTGGATGGGTTCCCACAAAGAAATAGTCCAGTGAATTTACCTCCTGTAGTATTTTTTTTACGTCTGAATGCTGAGCTATGAATGACGATTTGTATCTCAGTTATAAAAAACCCGCTATACTGTTGTCAATAAGTTGTTATGCACCGGCTTAGCGTCTCTCTGTTTTCGTTTTTTGGCGTTTCGGGCTCATGCTCCGGCTCGTTCTGGTGTTTACAACGACGAAAGCCAAGTACGAGACACGCGATCTGCACATCTTGCTGGCCAAACTTCCGCGGCGTTGCACACTGTGTATGAAATGGAGTGTAGCTCACGTGCCCATGCTTGCTCAATGTGAATTCAACACAAGTATACGCATACGTTTTACCGACGATGCAAAAAAAAAAACCGCCAGGCCTTCGCGGAACGCGCAGCACAGTCACAGCGAAAGCGGGAAGAGCGGCCTTTCTAGAGCGTTTTTTAAACACTCTTGGAGCAACTACTACAAGAACACTTGCATGGTACCCACTACGCCATAAATCATCATATTTTTTCGTGTAGTGGGGAAGCATCCATTATGCCATTATTTGTCGTTCTTCGGAAAAGTGCGGTACCCGTCTGCACACTTGTAACGCATTATGTGCACTTTGTTGATGCTGTGGCCTGACGACGATGAAGAATTATGCCTAAGGCTTTTTTAATGGGTTGGTGCATTGAACGGCTCACTCGTTATGCAATTCGCATTGTGTGACGCCTGGTTGTTAGTTTACAGTTCTAAAACGTTTTACAACACATGTTAACGCGATTCCTTACACGACATCAAGCCTGCATAGGGTCAGTTTGCAACGCAGTTTCAAGCACCGGCGTAGCTCAGTGGCAGTGTGCTGGGCTACCACGCAAAGGGCCCGGGTTTCGATTCCCATTCTGGCTAGGGTAATGTTTATTTATCTAGTTTTTTTTCTTAGTTCGCGTGATAGTGATTACGGACAATGCCGGTGGCGGCGGCGCAACAACGGCCCATGTTGTGATCTCATAACAGCTTTCGCTGTAAAAACAACTGGGAAAGAGTACGCTTGCTACGAGCGCTTCAGGGAAATATTTCGTGTTGGACTATAAGCGATCTGCTTGACAGCGCGTTTGGTCGAAATCAGGAAGTGCCCATTCCAGGGGAATTCCGACTTCGCGAAAATTCAATTCCTAACCAGTGTTTACACTATCACGAGATGGTCCTTTACTTCAGTCATTCTACGGGCTTGACGAACGCTGGAAAGAACAAGAATGATGCCATGCCGATTCCGCCCGAAGACAGTGTTCCAGAGATGGCTGCTGCCTACAAAGAAAGAAAGGAAGAAAGAAAGAAAGAAAAAGAAAGAAAGGTAGTAGGTCAGGCAAGCATACGGCAAGCATCGCCTGCCCCCCATTTCCCCGATTGGGTATTTTCATTTTACTAAGCGCATACTGCAGCATTATTGTGAAGTACAACATCGAATTTCTGTGTAAGGTACAGCCAAAGAGGTTCGAATTTTAAGAAGAATGCCTTACATGCCTCAGCAAACGCAAAACGTTTGGAGCGCATTTGCCAGCGCGCTGTCATGCATGTCAGTGTGAGCCACGGCTGGACAAGATTAGCATTCTTGGCAGAAGCAAAGATACAGCCGCGAGAGATTTACTGGAAGCTTTCTATCAGGAAATTGGTGGATTAGTGCATCAGCGACACAACTATTTCCCTCTTCCTTGCAAAAAGTCGTTTTCTATAAGGTGTGTTGATGGTGATGTGATGCGTGGAGGTATGTTTTTTGGCACATTGCGCAGAACATAGTTGTTATATAACCTGTGTACACTGTTGCAATAAATCACTCGGAAGTTGGCGCTTACATTGCTTTTCTTCCCTCCC
This sequence comes from Rhipicephalus appendiculatus, assembly GCA_030522465.1. Classification (NCBI taxonomy): domain Eukaryota; kingdom Metazoa; phylum Arthropoda; class Arachnida; order Ixodida; family Ixodidae; genus Rhipicephalus; species Rhipicephalus appendiculatus. The sequence continues at coordinate 118,857 of JALIZH010017617.1, forward strand.
CTTTTTACGTCGTATTGCGTTAAGCGACCATAGTTTTTTGCTCAATACAAGTACGAACCGAGCAGCCCAACAGCAAGTATTTCTGGAGCGCAAAACGGTACCGTATGCGTTGGCGGGGACATGGGCGTAAGCATTAGTGGTGTGAAAAACCCAGAATCGACACATAACTTCTGAGGTATCACAAAAGGTGGAAGTAACCAGGAATTGAACATGGGGTACTGAAAGGACGAAATTTTCGTCGACCCAAATCACATGGGCACTAAATGTGGCAGAAATGTACTGCGGAATCAGGTGAAGTGGAGGGAAAGTCATAGAAAGGAAGACGGTTGCAGAGAATCCCTAAACATAGTGTTATGAGATGACACCACGAAAGCATTGCTTTTCGCTACGTTGTAGTCACGGAGGCGTGCTTCAAAGATGTGTTGCCGAGTTGCGTTATAAAGCATGAGGCAAGTCAACGAGCTGACTTTTCTTTTTTTATATGACTCGGTACAATCAAAGTGGTCTCGACAACACTTTACGCGTCTCGTTTGGTCACCGATCGGTATGCATCGCATGTATCGTGTATATCAAAGTATTAGGACCGTCACCACGCTGCGTCACAGCCAGTACATACGCTGGGGCGATGCTACCTCCAGAGACGTTGAAGGGAACTTATACGGTAGACAAAAGGGCACACTTCCTATTTTTCAGGTGTTACCCTTCAGCTGCGGGGATTGTCCTCGCCTATTCCGATGCTGCAAGTGGTTGCTGCAGCTGTTCTGGGGCGAGAGGTCACGCGCTATCCGGACATGATCTTGAGGACGCCGGCTGGGTGGGCGCTTTCGCCAACGTATAGCCAACTAACGCATTCGCGTTCGTCAAGCGCGACAGCAAACGACGCTCAGTGCGGCTCTCGCGCCTTCGAATAAAGAGAAAGCAGGAGATCAGTGCCGAGCTCGCCCGCCCTCGGGCAGCTTCGAAGAATAAAGAAAAGGGTCAGGCCGTCGCTTCCTGGTCTCCAATGTGTTCGGTTGTTTTCCTTACGCCGCCTCGGAACCCATAGAAACCGATGAACACAACGGCATTCCATAGCGCTAAAATTGCCGTGCATCCTCTTCAAGCAGAACACATGTAGCACAAATTCTTATTCGTTTCCGGATCAGAAATTACGTTCCTTTAACTAAGAACATTTGTTTTCGAAAATTCCGTGTGAGTTTCCCTGTAGATTCGTGCTAGAAACCTTTCCACCCCGTTACCCAATAGGAACTTTCACGGGATCCAGAAAAGTGAAATTCAGTGATCCTGTATGGCTTAACTTTCCTTAGGTATCGGATGTGGCAGAGCTCGGTGAACCAGTGATGACGGAAGGCAGCCAGGCTTACCTGGACGTGGACATTGATCTGCTCAAGGGGGACCAACGCCGTAAAAGGGTTCTCGCGATGCCCGATACCTGACCGAAGCGATGCCGGTTCTCGTGAGGGTCATCGAGGAGCAGGTAGTCGCCCAGAGGTGCGCAAGAATTGCGTTGTGATTAATATGTTGTCTTAAGCAATGCGGCTCTTCAGATGAAGTGTACCCTGAAGAGTTCTCCACTCATAATTGTGTCGAAACGCTAGTCCATCCAGTCATTCAATACACCACAATATAGTGGAACACTTAAAAAAAACATAATGTCTGGCCAATTGAACCTATGCATGAAAAGTGTGTACGTTTTTATACCCTAGACGTACAAGTGCTTTCCATGTTCTTCCGACTTATCCAGTCCTGACGTTACCGCCCTTAGTCAACATGTCGCCGAATGTAGTACTTAGTTTTTTCCTAGCGGTAATTGAAGATTAGAACACATTATTTGCCATGAGCCTTTTATGATGTTATTATGTGATTTTTTCTTTAACTGATGCAAAATATCCTTACACCCCTGCAATAGCAGCTCAAGGCCTTTAGCACAAAGAAACAAAACAACAAACGAGCCGAAAAACGAACAATTTCTCATGGGTGAGGTAACGAGGTGGCTAGACTCTTGCCACCTCAAGAGCTGCAGTACTACCGTATCATCTCCAACCTCTCTTACGTTTATCTCACGATCTCGCAAGACATCCCTAAGCAAGTTTGCCAGCAACTGTAACTTGGAAATGGCGCGGCGGCAACGCTTCCTCATGTACATGAACTGGGAGGGACAAGATGTCACCCCTCCTCATACAGTTAGTAACCTCGCCCTCAACTAATCCGAGAAAATATTGTCACGTTGAAGTGACAGTCTTCGTCCGTAAGTACGCAGACGATGTGACTTCAAAGTAAATCAACTTTATTTTGGCTAACTTGGGGCCATAAGGGAACTTTTGTGAAAGAGTACTCGGCGGCAGCGAAACGATGTCTGCGGCTAAGCGTCGGCGGAATGAATGCCCGCACTTTCGCCGATGCAGTCTTTTTATTACCGCGACGTCCCAACTCATTCCGACACGAACACACCGCAACGCGCGCATCAGTCAATAATTTGGTCCCACTGTTTGTCGCGGACATGTCCGGCGCACGAGCGACGGAACGACGCGCTAACGAAGTCACGCAGTAGATAAGCAGAGAACATATCGGCGCAAAGAAACTGACACCAACATAAACGCACGTGGCAGTGCTTCCCCCACAAAAGAGCATCGCCCCGATGCTACAACGAAAGTAGAACAAATAAAATGCGAAGCTTGCAAGAAAATAAAAAAAGTAGGGAATGGAATAAAGAATACAATACGACACACAGTCCGAGATTCCGCTAACGCTGAAAAAAGCTTCTTCATGCGCACGACGTGGACGACTTCGGGGCGTGCTCGGCGTCGTTGGGATTGCGTAACCCCATCAGGAACAACTTCGTAGGTGAGTGGCCCAAGGCGCCGTGTGACCTTGTAAGGACCAAAGTAGCGACGGAGGAGCTTCTCGCTGAGACCGCGACGGCGAATTGGTGTTCCACACCATTACGCGATCACCAGGTGAGAAATCCGGTTCCCGTTGTCGCAAATTGTAATGTCGGTCATCGGTGCGTTGCTGCCTCTTGTTGAGTGTCCGGGCAAGCTGGCGGGCTTCGTCGGCACGTTGTAGACAGGCGGTAACATCTTGGTCGATGTTCTCGTCGTCGACGTGTGGCAGCATGGCGTCCAGCGTAGTGGTGGCTTCTCGGCCATGGACAAGTTGAAAGTGGTCATATGCGTTGTCTCTTGTTGCGCCGTATTATACGCGAACGTAACGTAGGGGAGAACTTCGTCCCACGTCTCGTGCTCGACGTCCACGTACATGGCGAGCATATCGGCAAGCGTTTTGTTGATTCGTTCCGTGAGGCCGTTCGTCTGGGGGGTGGTAGGCGGTAGTACGGCGATGACATGTGTGGCTGAAACGCTATATCTGTTGCGTGAACTCCGCAGCGAATGCCGCTCCCTTGTCGCTAATGAGGATTTCGGGTGCGCCATGCCGGAGAACGATGTTCCTCACAAAGAATCTTGCGACCTCTTGTGCACTTTCTGACGGTAACGCCCTTGGCGTAGCGTGTCAAGTAGTCCGTCGCCACTACTATCCACTTGTTCCCGTAAGACGACGTCGGGAACGGGCCGAGCAGGTCCATTCCGATTTGTTGAAAGAGCTTCATTGGAGGGTCAATAGGCTGCAGGAGTCCAGCCGGTCTAGCAGGTGGGGTCTTACTGCGCTAACAGTGATGGCAGGTCCTGACGTAGTGAGCAACATCGGCGTTGAGACGCGGCCAGTAGTATTTGTCCCGCATTGTTAATAAAGTACGAGCGAATCCAAGATGACCGGCGGTAGGCTCGTCGTGGGACGCCTGCAAAATCTCTTGCCGTATACTTCTGAAATGACTAGAAGGTATGACGACCTAGTTGGAGTGAAGTTCTTCCAGAGTAAGCCATTGCGGAGGCACAGCGACGAGATGGTGTACGTCTTGGGCGGTGAGTCGGTGTTACCCTCCAAGAAGTCAATGACGCTGCGTAGGTCGGGATCGGCGCGTTGGTTGTCTGTGGTGTTATTGGCACTTGTCAACCCGAGAAAACCGTCGTTGTCGTCGTCATTAGGCGGAGCTGGGTCGACCGGTTCTCCTGAGAGGCAGTCTGCGTCAGAATGTTTTCTTCCTGGTTTATAGACCACTGTGACGTCAAACTCCTGTAGCCGTAAGCTCCAGCGAGCCAGGTGACCGGACGGGTCCTTCAGGTTGGCGAGCCAGCACAAAAAGCATAGTGGTCGCTGACAACTTTGAACGGCTTGCCTTACAAGTAGGGTCGAAATTTTGTGACCGCCCAGACGACAGCGAGGCACTTCTTTTCGGTTGTCGAGTAATTGCATTCAGCCATTGAGAGAGACCTGCTGGCGTATGCGATGACCCGTTCGAGGCCTGTCTTTTGTTTGGACCAACACAGCGCCAAGCCTTACGCCACTTGCGTCCGCGTGAATCTCGGCGTCGGCGTTCTGATCGAAATGGCGAAGTAGTGGCGGCGACTGCAGCCGTCACTGAAGTTCCCGGAAGGAGTCTTGCGGCTTTTCCCACTCAAACTTCACGTCGGCTTTCCTGAGGCGAGTAAGGGGCTCGGTGATTTGAGAGAAGTTCCGGACAAAACTTTTGCCTGTAGTAGGCGCAAAGCCCCAAGAACCTGCGGACCGCCTTCTTGTCAGGGGGTGGTGGAAAGTTTCCGACGGCGGCTGTTTTCTGTGGGTCAGGACGTACGCCGTCACTGTTAACTACGTGGCCTTAAAAACAAGTTCTTCGTAGGTGAAGCGACATTTTTCTGGCTTTAAGGTTAGACCCGACGACTTGATTGCTTCGAATACTGCCTGTAATCTTTCTAGATGTTCCTCAAAGCTTGCTGCAAAAACGATGACGTCATCGAGATAAACCAGGCAGGTTTGTCACTTAAGTCCTGCCAACACTGTGTCCATAACCCGCTGAAAGGTAGCGGGTGCAGAGCAAAGTCCAAATGGCATAACCTTAAATTCAAAGAGGCCGTCCGGTGTAATTAATGTGGTCCTCTCCCGGTCTCTTTCGTCGACTTGGATCTGTCAATAACCGCTCTTCAAGTCCATTGAGGAGAAGTACTTGGCACTGCAGAGTCGATCAAGAGCGTCGTCAATTCGCAGTAGTTGTTACACATCTTTTTTTTGTGACGCTGTTGAGTTGGTGGCGTCACCAGTCTCACGCCGCTCCCAGTCGCCACAGCCAGCGTACTCCTACGGAGCAAGAGGGGGATCCCCGAGCCCTCGTCGGGGAAACTAATGAAAGCGACGTACGGAGGTGACGCCGCTTCCCAGTGAAGCAAGCAAGACCCTCCTACTGGGACGCCACGAACCGACGCTGGGACGTCACAATACGACGCTGCGACACGACGACCCGACGATGTGAAGCCGCAACCCGGTGACGTGAAGCCAGGACCCGACGCTGGGTCATTACGACTGAACGCCACACCAACGCCTAACTTCGAGACCTTCACCTGACGTAGCCGTGACCAGTCCAAGCGACACACCGCACATTCAATCACTCATCGAGCTCGAAGTCGGACGCCAAGTGCAGACTTACAGGTTCTGATCGACGAACGTCAAGTAACCGCGTTCATAGACACTGGTGCCGATTACTCAGTGATGAGAGGACTATATTCGGCGCACCTGAGAAAAGTCAGAACATCGTGGGACGGATCGCAGATACGCACGACTGGAGGGCGCCTCGTAACGCCCACTGGACGGTGCACCGCGTGAGTGTCTCTTCGGGGTAATGCGTACCCAGTGAACGTTGTCGTCCTGCCACAGTGCTCACGTGACATCATTCCAGGAATGGACTTGCTGACCGAAAATGGTGCAGTGATCGATTTAAAAACGAGGTCTTTAACGCTTACCAATGAACAGCCCATATCATCGGAAAGCACTGGCTGCTAACGCGCCGCTCTCAGAATCATTGGGGATGAAGTAACCATCCCGCCTCGTACAAGCGTCCTCGCATGCGTCGGACGGGAGGCAAAGCAGCCGGAATCGCAATCGTAGAGACAAATGCGCATTTGCTTCTCGATCGACAAATGTGTGTCGCACGTGGCGCGGTGCAATTACATCGAGGCCGAGCAGACATTCTCATCACGAACTTTAGTTCCAAGCACAAGCACTTGAACAAAGGCATGGCATTCGCATTTGTAGAACACTGACGAAGTAGGAAGGGCATTTACGCTATCGCAGTCATCCGACGATGCATCATGAGTGGTGAACGGTGGCCCGAAGTTTGACGTCAACCCTGCCCTTTCCGAGCACAGACAAGAAAAGTTGCGCAGCCTTCTTCGTGAATATGGCGAGTGTTTCTCAAAGTCATCGAAAATCGGACAAACGCACGTGGCAATATTTATTAATAAGGTACTTGCAAATACAGACATAAACCCTCACATAATTCAATAATGGCAGAAGCTGTTGACGGGACGAACGGCGTGGATATCTCTGTACCTCTTCCCACTTTTTATGAGGCATAACATCGAGCACATCATTTCACGATGACCTGCTTTAGATCGTCATCGAAAGAACAAAGCCATTTTTTACATTCTTTGGTGTTACCTGTGGCTTGGCGCACGTGATCTAGTGAGTAGCTGCCTGCCCTCCCTTTCCTTCTCCTCATCAGCGACCTTCATTCCTGTTTCCTCAATAAGAAACATATCTATCTATCTATCTATCTATCTATCTATCTATCTATCTATCTATCTATCTATCTATCTATCTATCTATCTATCTATCTATCTATCTATCTATCTATCTATCTATCTATCTATCTATCTATCTATCTATCTATCTATCTATCTATCTATCTATCCAGAAATAAACTAGAAATGTTTTGAAAAGCGGTGTTTCTCTAGAAACGCCTCTTTTGTAGTGCGCGTCACTGAACAATGCACTACTTTGTAGGCAAACTGGGACGCACAAAGAGACGGGCTACATCTTGGCAATGTTCATGTTGATGGCAATCGGCTCCCTCGTCACCTACGTGGTTGTCACCTCCACAGGTGAGCCACTCCTCGTTTACTTGAAGAACCTCCCTTGACCAGAGTGTTAATTAGGAGGCATTATGTGGGAAGTGCTCGTGCCACGCAAGAATAACAAAAGTTAGTACCGAGTGAAGGGCGGAGCATTGATCGCGAGAGAAAGTTTTTTAGTTGCTATGATTACCCAGTCAGATATAACCGAATTGTTCGTACACATGGCGTCGCTAAACTAACTGACAAACTAGACTGCAGTTCTTCACCTGGCTTCAACTCAATTGGCACTAAGTTCTCCAAAACCACTGCGGCCAGCAATTCTGTTATACCGCCACACCCACTTTTTTCTTTCTGTTTTCATGTTACCGCCCTATTGCCATGTAGCACCAGCATTGCGCGGAGCACGCCGAATGATTAGGAACTATCAAGATAATCTTAGAACCTTTTGACGCGATTACGTGCTCAACGCGAACATTACAGTTCTGGAACTTACTCGAGCGCTGGCGATAACGCTGGAAGCTTCGATGATACATGTATAAAAGTCGGCGCGCTTGATCGCTTGTCAGATTATCGACGGCCGACGCTCTGTTCGGCGTTATCAATGAATCAGGGCACAGCGTGCATTGCTTGCTGTAGTTTGACTTTACATTTCCCGGCCACAAAATCGGCCAAATAAAGAGTTTCAACTTGCACATGCCGACTGCTGCCTTCGTCGACGTCACGTAACCACGTGACAATACTAACCGACATTTTTCAATGGTCGGTCAACACAGGCGCCTTATCTTGTCGATGAACGGTTACGAGGGTGGTTCTTGTCCACAAAACTTGTTAAAAACGATTAGCAACTATCGCTCAATGTCCCCCAACAGCACAGGTTGCAAAATTCTGGAGTACAATCTATGCAAACGCCTATTCAACTTCCGTGGAGGTGTTTTTTTTAACCAGCAGAACATGACTTTTGGACATACTTCTGGCGCTGGTCGAATTCTTTCGATTTCTCAAAAAAATATTTCATAAAGGCTCTTACAAAATTCTAAACTTTAAAGCACACAATTTGTATATTGATGCTACTCAGCAAACCACAAACCTCGTGAAAATGTCCTGGAAATGTCCCGCAATACCGAATTTGGTGTATATCAAGCTAGCGAAACGGCCGCGAGCGCGCCATGAGAGTGGCATTCATCACATGCTGTACATGAGATGTGATATTTATATTCGCACTTGTCATTTACGCTTTTCCTACAGTCATGCCATGCATTACCGAACTTGTATATCAAGCGAGCGAAACGGCCACGAGAGTGCCATGAGCGTGGATTGCAAGTCATGTTGCACATGACATGTCATGATTTCCATAATACCACTTGTCATTTATGCACGTTATACGGTCACGTCACTCAATACCAAACTTGGTGTATATCAAGCTAGCGAAACGGCCGCGAGCATGCCATGTGGGTGGCATGCAAGTCATGTTGCACATGACATATCATCATTTTCATATGACCACTTGGAATTTATGTTCGTCATACAGCCATGTCACGCAATACCAGATTTGGTGTATGTAAAGCTAGCGAAACTGCCGCCAGTGCATCATGAGCGTGGCATGTAAATCATGATGTACATGACATGCACGTCAGGATTTTCATATTACCACCTGTCATTTATGTTGGTCATGCCGAAATGTTTAATCGTACCAATTTTTGTATATATCAAGTTAAGAAAACGGCCATAGGAGCATTACGGCCAAGGCGTGCAAATCATACTTTTCATGACAAGTTAATCATGATTTTCATGATATGACCAGTCATTCATGTTCGTCATACAGTCATGTTATGCGATACCAATTTTGGTATAAATCCCAATAAGGATACGGCCGGGAGAGCACAAAGTCGTAGGCGGTTAGATAGATAGATAGATAGATAGATAGATAGATAGATAGATAGATAGATAATACGCTCAAGGTCACCGAAGTTCGCTAAGGATTTGCTTCGCATTTAAAAGAACACTATGTGACACGCCCGCTTGCGCGCCGTATTGCAGCGCTCCGAAGCGGTTCCCTGCGGGAAAGACCAGAGTATTTGGCTGGGTGGGTTGCCTCGAAAGGGTAGCGACGATGGTGGTGGCTGTGCGGTGACGCACGTTTTGCTAGCGGCTACACAAGCGATAATCATTTTGTCTGCTTATCCCTGTTGTGAACCGTCGCGAAGGAAGCATATCGTTTCTACGCGGAACGTTAGGGAGCACTGCATTCAAGGTGCGGCTATGAACGCACGCGGCATTGTCACGTGGTATTGTTTTGTATTTCGCCGGCATCCGCAATAAGTAGAAAAACACTAATAATCAACAGACGTATAGTTAGAATCTGTCCAATCAGAAGTTTTACGAACCGATCTACAATTTTTCCTCATATAATTGTTGGCTACCTGCGTTGCTTCAAACGGTAGCTAATTAATCATTCCTAATAGGCAATTAAGCGGTAAAAAAATAGGGAGGCTTCCTCGAGACAATAGTAAGCAACATGCATTTGGCCGCATCGTCATGGAGTGCGTCGGCATATTTTTTAACCATGGCTAAAGGTAGCTTGGGCACAGGGGCGTAGCCAGAAATTTTTTTCGGGAGGGCACCTCCTTAATTTCGGGGAGGCCACCTCCTTGAAATGGCCATTTTTCGCTATGTATGCCATGGCGGAAAAAAAATTTCGGGGGGGGGGGGGGGCACGTGCCCGGTGTGCCACCCCCTGGCTACGCCACTGCTTGGGCACCTTGTATATGAGGGAGCTGGTACGGTTTGTTTGCTACTACATTAAAGTAATTTACTCTTTGCATGATAATCACTCACAATGTGTTACTACTAATGACTCTGTCTAAAAGACTGGGCGTGCAAACAGGAACATAGGAAAGGAGTCAAGCCGCCACAAGACACTAGTCGAAACACTAGTTTGTGGGGCCTTCACTCATTTCTTGTGTCCGTGTTTGCCCGCCCACTCTTTTAGAATGAATATCTACCAACTTGCTCAGCTCCCTGTTATTCTAATACTAACGGCTACATTCACCGACGTGCTCTGTTACCTCTCGAGTGCCCGAAGGGTTGGTTCTGAGTTCTTTGTTTTAGATGCGAAAGCATCTTATGCTCGGGGCAGTGTCCGTTCTGCGGCGTCCGCACCTGTACTGCATGCGCCAACTCTCCCCCCCTCTCCTCGCGTGAGCGCGAGAAGGTGGGAGGAGGTGGTGTGGAGGAGGTGGCGTGAGCGCTGCTTCCGCTCCCGTTTCTCTCTCTCCGCCACAGCTATGCGCTCGTACATAATGCGGCGCGCTCTCGCTCTCGTTGCACTCTCCTTCGCAACGGTGCTATGGACGCTCGCGAAGCTGAACGTGAGTGACAACGCCGGCAAGCGTTGCACTCTCCTTCGCAACGGCGCTATGGACGCTCGCGAAGCTGAACGTAAACGGCAACGCCGGCAAGCGAATCTCGAAGCTGCGAAAGCGCGCGTTCGCTGTGCTTCCGTCATTTTCTCTCTGTGAAACGGTGTGCGAAATGCCATGAACAACGTCAACGCCGGCGCTAGTTGCAGCGCAACCGCCGCGGAGCAGAGGAAGGCTCGGGAAGCCGAACGTAAACGTCAGCGTCAGCAAGCGGTAATTCAAACGCCTCGACAACCACCGTCTTATAAGTCGCATAAGAGAAACGGAAACTCGATGCGCACCCCCTCGCGATGCTTTCGCATCCCAGCATGGTTGCCCGTAGGGGGAGATGAGTAATTTTTTTTCATTTCTGTTTTAACCGCGTTAATGCGCAAGTAACTTCTAAAATTCTTATATTTCCTGATTATTGCGCTATTTTCCGATATCACTGCAGATCGTCATAGCAACAAGTCACCTTCAATCCGATTTATATTACAGCTCATGATGTGAAGGCTAATGGAAATAAAATGAAGTTTACTGTTGGGAGCGTAACTAGGACATCTGTCTCCTCTAGGGTACCCTGTTTAAAAATGTTCCTTTAGAGCTGATATAGTTGTAACAGTTCTTAGGAATTCCTGACACATTCAATGTTACCTAGGTAACCCACATTAATTTTATAATTAGCGATATTAAGCTCCCTCTTGCTTAATTAAGGCGAGACTTTTCAATACTGCTGACTATTGCTTTACAGAACATGGCATGCCCGCAATTATTATGTTTCACCAGTATAGTACCTAAATATCACCACAGTCATATTTAACACATTAGAGTTAGTTCAGCCGAACGCAGATCCTTCTCTTCTTTGTTATTAGAATAGAACTGCAGGTGTAAAGGCAGCGAAAGCCTTCCACATACATCTCTTCTAGCCAGCGTGACATTGCCTGCTTATCATTATTTGATAAATCATTAGCGCCCAACACTACGCGAAGCACGAAATCATACTCCACACTAAGTATCGCATTGCATCGGTCATTTGCAAACGCGAGGTTGATGATTCACCGCCGGTCTGGAGGCGCGCGCTCGTTTCTTCAAAAAACCGGCAGATCCCACGCACTGTGGGAAATGATGTAATGCGAAGCAGCCAGCAAGGAGCAAGTCATGCTGTACATGACATGTATGTCATGATTTGTTCGTAATTTAGTCACGTTGCGCAATACCAATTTTGATGTATATCAAGCTACCAAAATGGCCGCGAGTGCACCATAAGCGTGGAATGTATTACACACCGTGCGTGACGTGCATGGGATGATCTTCACGTTACCACCTGTCATTTATGTTCGTCATACGGTCATGTCGCGCAATACCAATTTTAGTGCTTATCAAGCTAGCGAACCGGCCGCGAGCGCACCATGAGCGTGGCATGTAAGTCATGCTGTACATGACATGCATGCCATGATTGTCATGCTACCACCTGTAAGTTAAGTTACGTCACCCAATACCAGTCATGTCACCCAATATCAAACTCGCTACATGTCACGCTTGCGAAACGGCCGCGAGCGCACCATGAGCATGGTATCTATGTTATGCCGTAAATATCATGCATGTCATGATTTTCATGTTAGCACTTGTCATTTATGTGTGTCATACAAATGTATCGTCATACTAATTTCGGAATATATCTAATAAATGATCGCGAGCGCACCAAGACCATGTCATGTAAATTATATTTGCATGACATGCGTGTCATAATTTGATCGTTAGGGCTTGTCACTTATGTTTGACCTATATTGTCGTACCGTCATACCAGTTTTGGCATATATCAAGTTAAGGAAACGGCCGCAAGAGCACCAAGTCCATGGCGTGTAAACCATGTCGTTCATGTTAAGAATTTTCATGATAAGTATGTTTTTCATGATATGACCTGTCGTCATACAGTCATGTTATGCCATACCAATCCCATTAACGATACGGCCAGGGGAGTACAAAGTCCTAGGCGGCTAGATAAATAGATACGCTCAAAGTCGCAGAAGTTCGCTAAGAAATGCTCGGCATTTAAAAGAAGGAACTAGCGCATGCCTCGCGTGTGGCCGTGGCTGGTTCTTTTTTTTTGCCCCGCGTGGTCGACTGCCGCGGGTACGCAAGAACGAGTGCCATCTGGTGATTGTAGTTCCATTTTTTGATGATTTATTTCGCAAAGATTGTAAGTGCATACTTCAGTGTAGAGGAAGAGGTCCTAGAGAACATAAGGTAAGGGAGCTGCTGTTGCAAGAAATCTAGGGGCATGTGAAGCCCGGTGCACATCGAGCTAGATCATTGAGTTCCCTGGCGTAATTACAAGCGTAATGTGTAGCGCGGCGATCGTTCGGCCACAATTCTAATGGTGCGTAGTACATGGGTTTGCCTAGTCTTGGTGCTTGCTGCTCAAATGTAGTTGTGGCTTTGTCTGTTGTTGTGTTTTGGCTTTTATTTTGCAAAAAAGAACGGCTCGTTGTGAACCTCGTGAGCTGATCTCCGTTAGCGAGCTGAAAAGTGTCAAGGTGACGAAGTGGGACTGCTGAACTCTTGCTGAACTTTGTCTTGTGACAAAGCGGCTGCAAGGCACGCGGAGCAGCAAGGGAGAAGCTTAGGCAAACGCATGTAGTACCCATCATTCCCCTGCTGACTGAAGCGTCCTGCGTTGCAGCTCCCATAGACACTAACGCCAGGTTTCTCTTTAGAGTGCTATTATGGAACACTATTACTGGACTATATCAGCAACACATGAATAGTTGGGAGAAGTGGCAAAAACGCTTTCGCTTTCGGAGTGCAGCCGATACGCCAGTCTTTACGGTACTGAGCTTGCAGCCTACTTGACTGACGCAGCAGTGTTACTTGAAATGACTGCTCAAGAAATGCTCGACGTGTGCAGGTGTCCTTATTAGCGTGACCCGAAGCAAGACGAGCTCCTACGTCGGATCTACAGCCTCCAAGTCAGCTCATGGCGCGCTGTCAGCTCGGGTTTCCACACGGCGTCGTCACCTAGCGCGTGACTTTACGCGGCAAGAAAGCGAGGAGTTCCAGCGACGGGGCCGCCTGTGATTGACACTTGCCTGCGGTGTTATGATTCGCGTTTTCCTGCGATACATCGAAGGATATCACGAGGGAGGTGGAGTGTCGTTGCGCACTCTCACTAATTCGCGGCATAGCGACTGTTACGCCCGGCATTCCGAAATGTTCACTGTGTGTAATTTTATTTCGAATATTATTGGTGCAAGACTTCAATGGCAGAATTAATATCTTTAACCGTATTACCAGTATATTTACGTAGTATACATGGAGCGCATTCAGATTCACTCAAAAAAGATATATTTTTGTTTCGTGCTCAATGATATACTTTGGCTCACCAAAGGTTTAGCTCAATTGGACTCATTCGTATCCAACCGCAGTGAAAGTTTGCTTTGGCTTCTTAACTCGGCTTCGAAATCACTAATTTATTGCTTGGCCTGACTCCCTCAGACTTGTACTGGCTGAACTTTTAGTTTGGGCAACTTAATATCGCATATTGGAGGCGAAAAACTTCAACTGCAGCAGCATTACCTTTATAAATCTTGTGTGCACAGAGCGGCAAGGTACGCAGAACTCTTAAGGCAGGCTGAAAAATATGTCTGCTTTGAGCGAAGCCATATCCTATAATTCGCCAAAGCTCTATACCGGACCAGACTCACTCGCACTCAACCGTGCTGAAATGTTGCTCTGTGCGGCCCAATCGGGCTGGAAATCGCCAATTCTCTGTTTGGCCGGGCTTAGACTGCACTGCCTGGACTCACCCAAACTCATGGGTCGTTCTAAGTCTGCCCGAGTCGAGAAATAGAGATAGAGTTTGCCAATCTACCTTCGGCCTGTAACGAGGAAGTCATCAAGAGTCGGAAGACAACCCGGTGAGTAGTTGGGCACGAATACAAATAGCAGTGACTGTGGCTGAGTGAAGGGGAAAGGGGGAATTGACGCTTGCTGAGCGGACGCAATTAGGAACAATAGAGTTGTCGATTTACTCAAGTTCAGGCTCACGTCAGCTCACTCCTCGCGTCACTGACAAACCCATACTCACACCTTCAAAATGAGTTAGAGTGGATGCAGTCTTACGCGAACGTCCAGATATCTAACAAGTATTTCCGGGAGAAACTGAAAAAGCGATTGCTCTTGAAAAGTTTGTGTCCGCATGCGCTAAACTTTATATACCCCTAAAAGAAGCCGTTGAAAGTATCAAAGTAAGAGAGTATTGATGTCACAACGTTAACCCATTAGGGACCCGTTTCTTTTTATATGAGTCTTGTGAAATCAGATGTGGTTTTTTGATCGTATCTACATTTGTATAGATCACACTGAAAATTTCACCGTAAACCAGCTCTAAGTTTACAAAATATGGCCCGTGACCATATGGTCACGCTAGGCCCTTAGGCTACAGCAAAAATCACAAAGTGATGAATTTTATTTGGCGCCTTGACACATCACGAAAAAAATTGGTGATTTGTTGCGCACTTATTGTAAAATGACGTGAAGCATGCAATGCACATGCCGACGTCGCATTTATTGCACTGTGTGATCACCGTGCTGTTGCAGTTGTCTCTAGCACAACTGCGCCTTTTGCCGTTAGGCACACCTTCAACGAAGTGGACTGTTTAGTCATTGAAAACATGGACCACAAGGCACACTGTCAACAAGCGTCGATGTTCTTCGACGGCCAGTTCCTTTTGGCTTGTTACCCCATCTTGTCAGGTAGCTTTGAGGGATTTGCGTCCGGAATT
Source organism: Rhipicephalus appendiculatus (assembly GCA_030522465.1). Lineage (NCBI taxonomy): Eukaryota > Metazoa > Arthropoda > Arachnida > Ixodida > Ixodidae > Rhipicephalus > Rhipicephalus appendiculatus. Next base: position 134,001 of record JALIZH010017617.1, read on the forward strand.
CAAGTTGAGCAAGGTTAGATCATGTGCTGCGCATAAGGACCACACGTTGCTTATGGCTACGTCGCAAAGTGAATATCGCTAACACCATTTCCTGCGACGAAGTGAAATCCGGTAGCCATCTACGTTCGCATTCATCTGGTCAGTGCCTCCCGTGAGGCAGTTATATTGGGTAACGGCATTAGGGCGAGGCACTTGGATCTTCTTCTGTGCGCTTGAAGATAACTTCTCGTCAGGGCTTTTATCTCCTACACCTAAGCAGATATTTGGTGATCCATGACCTTGTTCTTCATACTCTGCTTCATCTTCATCACAGTCACATCCACCGATGCGACGGCCGCCAGCAAGCGCCGTTTTAGCACCTGCTCTAAGCTGCCTACTAGTTATGTTGTCTACGATTTAGGTGCACCGAATGCCAATTGGTAGAAATTTCCGGAGCCCTCTACTACGACGTCCCTCATAATCATGTCGTGGTTTTGGGTCGTTGAATCCCAACAGTTATTATATAATATACCTAGCTTCTCTATGAGACTACAAGAATTCTTATTTGCGAAATCTTCGTCTGAGTAGGTGGTAGCTCACTGTAGATAGTCGACACATCTTTATCGTCCTCTTCGAGTATTCTGGCTATATCATTTAAAGTAAACCTGGGCATACAATAAATTGGCACGGGAGTCTAGTAGAATCACCCTACAAAAAGCGAAAAACGAAGCAACGAACTTAACCAAAATACGGAGCCTAAAGGCCTAGCGTGACCATATGGTGACACGTAAAAGAACACGCTTGTTGGGGAGCAAGACTTTGGTTAATCTACTTCAAATTTTCACCGGAGATTTCATATTGCACGTACACTACAGGGACATGTGCATCAGGCTATTGGAAAGAATAATACTGCAAATAACTCTGTTTACCCGAAGGACGTTGCGTGCCGACGCGCCGAAGTGTAGAACCCATATTTCACGCCTGTTTGAGCAGCTCCCCAATAAACAAAGAAAACTTCTGCCACGTGGTGTCTGTAAGGAGCACCCTCAGCTATCACAAGACCTATTGCCGTGATTTTGGCGGGGTTTTTTAAACCTGCATAAATTGGAAGGCTTCGTCGGCATTTGCGTGACCATATGGTCACGCCGCTACCTAATCGGTTAATGCGCTGATCATTTTCAGCAGCACTTTCGCTGATGGCCGGCAAGATGAAGTCACTAAGACTCAGTAACACGCAAAAAAATTACAAGGACTCAGCTGGGTTCAGCTAGGCACGCTACAATTTCAGTTTTGTTCTTCTTCAATTTAGCGCGTCCATTTAATACTTTTAACTTAACACGTCTTGGTTGAACGTCAACCAGCCGGTGGTGTGAACCGCTGGTCGGGAATTCCTTTTGCATTTGGAGTTATCTGCAGTGCTGGTGTAGTTCGTCATGGGAAAAAAAATTGAATATGTAGCCCATTTTGACCATTCTGTTAAAGCGGTTCAAGAAAATTCACGGCCGCGAAAATGCGAATGCCGTAATGACCCGTCATAGTTCACGTCGTAGGCAGACAGCCTTGAATGTAGATCGAAGTTGAACTTCTGGACATCACACGCCAGCAAGATAAAAGAAACAAACTTACGGCAGTTTCGCACTGCTGGTGCCATACCTGAAAAAAATGCGGAGCCATTCGGCCTTAGCATACCAAAGAAGCCTAGCCTAGAGAGAGCCAGTTAAGTCTAGATATAGCCACATGCGCATAGAGAGGGGCCGTTAAGCCTGGGAAAGCTAAGTTGAGGTTCTCTCTCTCTCCCGCTTTCTTTACCGTTCTGTCTCTCTCTCTGTTTCTGTTGCTTTTTCTCTATCCTTTTCTCGTTCTCACGCCCATAGTAACACAATCATACTGTTCCCACATCGCTTGTTCTGCTAGCGTGCATGGCTAGCCGAGCGGTTACGACACGGTTCATCAGGCCGTGGGTACCTGGCTTCCAATCTCGCCTCGACAAGGGATTTTATTTTTGTATTTATTTATTCTCCTTCTCCTCCGTACTTCTCTCCTCCTTTCCTTTCTCTAATGCGTTGCTAGGCGACGCATTGTGATGTGATCGCTCGGCGGAGTTTTAGGAACACCAAAGGACCAAGCTTCAGCTTACAGAGCCCCGCTTAAGAAGAGTCTGCCAGATATGTCAACGGACAGCCATTTCGATGACTCGCAAACCTAGCGAACTGTGTTGAATAGCCGTGATAATGTGTATTGCGGTGTGGCAAATTTGCAGGTGCTCTGCGACGAAAACTTTAAAATCAAACACAAACAGTTTTTACTTGTACCCCGGCTCCTGCGTGTGGAGAGCGTTGACGCTGGATTCCGAGGAAACAAGAAATGTCCCCTTTAAACTGCCTCGAAATTGTTTCGCTTCAGTACTTCCACGCCACGACGACTGTTCAGCACATAGATTTTTTTTGTTAGGTAGCCCTAGCTGCTCCCGCCGCGCGTTAATAGTCTTGTCGCCATTAAGACAGGTCATACAAGAGCCACATGAATACTTAGGCGCCATGTTTAAACCTTGAGATTTAGAAAAAAATTATTACGGCGGATTTTCACATTTTAAAGCTTTTAGATTCATTGGTTAGTGTTCCACTAAAGATCCGGATTCTTGGAGTGCTATAAAATTGCGGTATCCGACATATTTATGAATGTCTCTTACGTGTCAAAACATGGATACAACATGATACAATGCCCATCGTATTTTGCCCTTCTTGATGTAATCACTCAAGGGATTGACATGACGTAGAAATGAATAAATAAATAAATAAATAAATGAATAAACAGATAAATGAATCACTAAATAAATAAATACACAAATAAATAAATAAATAATTTCATAAAAATAAATATTTATAGTTTCGCCACAATAGGAGAAGCAAATGAATGCGATAGCAACAAATTGGAATGCTATACGAAATAACTTTCGAAGGAAACTTCTTTAGGATCCAATCTGGCGTAACTCCACAAAGCACATTCGTAACAGAATACGGCCGCTCCAGACAAAGTGGTTTTGGGGCCGTTTCTATTCTTGGTCAAAGCGAAGTGAGCGGTGAGATCACGGCACGTGTAAAGCTATGAGTAGTCTACTGATGTCTGCAGACAAGGTGCGCACAACCGCGCCATTTTTCATCAAAGTTCGTAGTTGCTGCCCGAGCGACGCAGCCACTACACCTGCACCCGTTCATGCTCCTTCGCCCCACGGAGCATTTTATCTCCGCTTGTGCCGTGACCGGCAGCGGCCCTCGCACGCTTTCACGCGCATATATCATGACGCGTGGGGCATTGCTATCGGTTAGGACTTTATACGGAATGTGACGGCGACGGAAAAAAATGCGCCTCTAGCGTCTACAGAACTCTTGTCGCGATAGTAAATATATTTCATCTAGTATAACAGCTACGTCACCTGTTTCTATTCCTCCTATCAGTGCAAGATGGCACGTTGGGCCAGTTAACTGGGATTCATGTTTCACTAGGTTACAGCAGAACACAGACAAGAACCAAAGGAAGAAACCTACACCACGATGCTGACTCTCAACTGATATTTTATTGAAGAATTGTCAAACATTGTGTGCTCTGCGCATGTCACTTGGTATATCTATGTCTTGCAATTCTTCCATATAAAATATCAATTGAGAGTCAGGGCCTGGGTGTACGTTTCTTCCTTGTTTTTTGTCCTTGTCTGTGTTGCGCTGTAACGAAGTTAACATGAACTTCCTATCAGATCCTGTACGTAAGTAGGGGAATATTTCGAGGAGCTCGTTACGAGGAGCTTGTGCACACAACTAATGAAACCGACAGACAGTTAAGCCAAAGAAAGCATAGGGGCATTATTCGTGGTTCCTTAACTGTTTTCTAATGATTCCCACCTAAATTGAAATAAATTAAACGGCACGAATTAAGTTCGTCGTAATTGTCTGTCGGTTTCAATTAGTTGTGTATATCCTCCTCTTAGAACGTTAAATTTTTCCTGTAAGAAACAGTGTAACGATTCCTTTTTCTGCCTCGCATGTGTAATTCAGTGAATACACGCCAGAGGTCATCGCCGTCGTCATCACCACCGCCATCACCGCAACCGCTATCATCATCATCAGTGACCTGCTGTCAGATCGCGCTCCCGTGCTCCGCCTGGCGACGTAGCCTACACTGCCACTGGCACACCAAGGGTTATTCGCTTTGTGAAGAAAAAGAAAACTACGGATAAACCATGACTACGGCGGTGGCTGTGGGTAAGTGCTGCCGTTGTGACTTCTATCCATGGGTGTAGAGTTCGTTCATCCAAATTAGGAATATGCTCGTACGTGTATCACAGTTGTTGGGGATTTCACATCCCAAACCACGATATGGTTATGATAGGCGTCGTAGTTGAGGGCTCGGGAAATTTCGACTAAGTTGGGTTCTTTACCGTGCACCTAAATTAAAGTATACGGCTGCTAGTATTTCGCCTTCAACGAAATGCGGTCACCGCGGCTGAGATTCGACACCCTGTCCTTTGTGTCAGCAGTCAAGCCCCACAGCACTAGACCACCGACGCGGGTATGAATCAAAGTTAGTTTTGTCCTTTTTTTGCCGCTGGCGGCTGCCGCTATGCGAGGGTGTGTTTGTTAAAAGTTGGCTCAAGCAAGCCAACGCAGACTTGAGTTATGCCTTTCTCGTTTTCTCCTTTACTGTGTAGTTTCAAAATGTGCTTATTTTTCGTAGTCGGTATTCTGTTGGCGCTAGCCAGGACCATAGCCACAATGTTTTTAGAATGAACTGCGACACCACTTCGTGCATGTTAGTGCGTGTGTGTGTATATACGAGCACTTTATACATATAGAAAGGCTAGAGATTTGTGAGGGGCAGGAGGCGGGTATTGAACCCCAGAAAACAACTCTCCGGTTACGTTGCTGATACTGGTGCTTTTCTAGCCTAAAGAAGCGATCATTTCTTTGGTCCGAGAGCTCACCGTGGTGCATAGAGCAACGTAAAGTGCCGTTCGACCTACACCGCGGTATTGCGGCTTTCGCATGATGGCCTTGCATTTTTGACAGTGTGCTTCAGTAGGGAAATGTTTCCGTGGGAATTTTTGTGGTAGAGCTATTTTCTGTGCAATTCAACGAACATCAGTCCATGAAGTTATATGGAAACGGCACAAAATTTAGGGCAACTTGTGGTTGGCCGTGGTTCAAGTGATACCAACGATTCAATACCAATGGTAACTCTCTCATCACCAGTCGATTGATGCATGTCTTTTTTGGGGCGTTCGCCTATTTACCTAAAGGCTACAGGCAGTAGAGCTTACGTTACAACATGATCGCTAATATTTCAGATAGTCGGACAGTACAAGAGCGACATAGAGGGATCTCGATCTTCTGGTTGAGGTGGTTACCATTTTCATTTGGTTTTTAGTTTCCTCATAGCATGTCTAGTCGTCAGCCACTGCGATTGGCCGAAAACTCGTGGTACCACGTAGGTCAGAAATATTTCTTCAGCACAAATTTTTCTTTACATGTCTTCACAAAAAGTCGCATTTTGCAAGGGCTCCGGTGTGAACACGCCCGCTTTGTCGCTGATGCGAACGTGTTAGCTGACGCGTTAGAAAGGTTCTCGGCGTTTGTTGGCTGGTAAAAACTTTTAACAGCCGTGCTGTTTAAGCTCAACGTTTGGCGCCGGACCGTATGCAGAAACACGCCGAACTCTGAACGTTGCCAAGTAACCACCTTGCATGTCTGCGCCCAGCATTGCTTTGGAGGAAGGAAAAGAGGAGCAGAGAAGTGGAGGGAAGACGGAGAAGAAATAAAATAAAGTTCCTTGGCGAGGCGGGATTCGAACTCGGGTACCCACGGGACGAACGCGAGCGTCGTAACAATTCGGACGCAAGCTGAGCAAGCATCTACGGGAACCATATGATTGCGTTTTAATGGACGAGAGACGAAGACCGTCATAAATTCTTGCGGTTTTACGGCTAGGAACCACGGTATGATTATGAGGGACGCCGTAGTGGAGGGCTCCGGCAATCTTTACGATCTCGTGTTCTTTAAAGTGCGCCTAAATCTAAGTACACGGGCCTCCAGTATTCTGCCTCCATCGAAATTCGGCCGCCGAGGCTGGGATTCAATACCGCAACCGTCGGGTGATCAGTCGAGCACCGTGACCGCTGGTTCACAGTGGCGGGTCTTCGGGTCAGCAGTCGAGCAACATAACTACTAGACCACCGTGGCGGGAGAGAACGAAAAGAAGATATAGATAAAGAGAAGGAAAGAGAAACAGAAAAAGTGACAAAGGAAGAGAAAGAAAGAAAGAGATAGAAAGAAACAGAGAGAGAGAACAAATGCATAGAAATCTATAGCGTATTATAGAAAGGAGATGGGAAAAGGAAGTGAAGGGGAGGAGGATGGAAATCGGAAGGGGAGAAGGTAAACGGAGGGAACGCAGCGCAAATGAAGACAACGGGATAAGGAAGGGCGCCGCACACACAGAGCTGTGTGTGCGTCACCCTTCCTTGTCCCGTTGTCTTATTTTGCGCTGTGTTCCCTCCTGTGTCTAACCAACACGGCCAAGCTTCGATAGTGAGAAGGTAAAGCGTAGCGTAGCCGCTTATGTTGCATTAAAGCGAATGGTGGGGAAAAAGAAAGTGACGGTGAGAAGGGATGTGAGGATGGGGAGGATGGAATGGGGGGAGGGAAGGCCACCAGGTCCGCTCTTCCCTCAGCCTTCGCACCGCTAGTCTGCCCCAATTTGTTTTATTGTGTGTCCTTCAGTTTTATGACCCAGGCTCAAGTCTCACACGCGGGAAAGTTCAATCAGTGCCTAGTCTACTGTTCACGAGCCTGGGGTGAACGCGCCTCTAAAGGCGAAGCTTCATCCTCCGATTTTTCAACGCGATTGCTGCAACAGCAGCTATCGACATAATTGTGAGTTGAGTCAAGAGATTCATGACAACTAGGAACTGTTCAGCTGAATGTCGCAGACGGGCCTAAACCAGGATCGGTGTTTTTTTTCTAAACTACCCAGACTACCCGTACGGGCAGGACACTGCATACGAGTATTCCTATCAGCCCATCGTGGGTGAGTATACGCAAGTTTACCTGTGAATTTTATTTTCTTTAATTGTGTAACTGCTGCCTTGAATGCGCCCATTGTGACACCAAGCTCTGGATGTGGCGAAATTGTGTAAACATATCTGTATATCGCAATGAAAGAAAATTAGAAATTATTACTCGTTAAAAAATATTCCTTTCTGAAGTCGCGAATACGCTCTTCGCTGAATGTCGCGTCGTTCATCGTACCACTATAACGTGCCATCCTTAAAGTGAAGATTTGGCCAAATGATTTAGCGGATGCCTAGAGACCTGATGTCAAAGTTCCTCACAGCTGGTCATGGTAGTTATTTTTAGATGTGAAGCATCTTATGGCGAAGCTTAATCCGGTGGTGGTGGTGGCGGTGGTGTGCCGCGTGACCCCCCCTTACTGCGCATGCGCAAACCCTTTCAAAAAATAAAAAATAAAAATCCTCCTCTCCTCCTCTCTCTCCTCTAGGCATCCCAACCCGCGGCAACCACACCCTCACTGCGCATGCGCCTCCCCTCCTCTCTCTCCCCTCTCGCCATCCCTGCCTGCGGCGTCCACACTCCCACTGCTCATGCGCGTCTCCCTCTCTCCCCTCTCCTACGCTCCCCCTCTCTCCTATAGGCATCCCTACCCGCGGCGTCCACACTCCCACTGCGCATGCGCGTCCCCCCCCTCTCCCTCCTCTCCCTCCTCTCCCTCCTCTCCTACGCTCCCCCCCTCTCTCGCCTCGCGACGCCGACGCAGGCAGCGTCTGCTAGCAAGTTTCTTGGTTGAAGAAACCGACTGCTCGCGCTGCACAACCGTTCACTGGCCACCCCGTATATATGGCACTGGATCTTGACCTGCAATGTGGTGCCGGTGGGAGATTTCTCCTGTGCGTTGTTGAACAATAAAAATTCGCAGCGTGCGCGTTAACTAAAAGCGGACTGCGGGTCTCTGTGTCCAGTCGGAGTCTTCTATCTCTCATTGCCCATTAGCAGTGATTGGCATGTTCCAGTAGGAAACACCGCTCCATCACTGCGTGCTTTGCGCCTCCCCAGTTTTCTCTCCTGCGCAACGCTGCGATGAGCGCCAGCGTCAACGCCGCCGCCAGTGTAAGCGTTAGCGCCCGCTGCTTCACATCTACACATGGTTCCCTTTAGGGGGAGATGGTGTAATTTTTTTATAGTATTATTTTTCATAGTATTATTTTTCCTTGTGAGACTTACTCTTCACCACTGATTGGAGACAACCATTAAACAAAAGACGATTTTTGTTCATCTTCAATATGCCTTCCCATCTGTGAAGAGTTCTCGCTCTTTCATACGATGACAGCCAGTCCCCGATATTAATGTCACCGGCGTCACAAAGGATCACAAGATCATACTAACTTAGGGCACGAGTACAGACAAAGGATGGAAAAGCAGCAGTGCTGTTTAGCTGGCGTATTGAGGCATAACAGCTGGGAGAGCCCGGCTGCGTGAATGTAGTATGGGCGCGAACCGTGGCAACATCTACCAAAATATAGCGCATGCGGGTGAGTGTACATAGAAACAGGAGGTAATGCTTCTGAGCAATCGGCCTCCGGAATACGAGCTCCGCTTTTAGGAGAAAGTTGGTGGCATGCCTGCAGTGCCGGGTAACTTTCTTAGCTACAGTGCACGCGCTAATTCAATGTTTGTGGCTCCGTAATGCAGCTAGAGCTGTCATCATGCACCGCAATTTTTCGTGAACTATCATACGTGCAGACTCGCGCTGTGAAGCGCTCGTGGCCTCAGGGCTCGCGTTGTAACACCATTGACGCTTGACAGTGTACATCGGCTTGGTTTCTTGTTTGTACTTTGACTCACTTTGTTAAAGTGGCGGTGCAAAAACGTAACAATTGGATAAGCTAAAGGACGAAAGAAAATCATGCGCAACGCCAAAAGTTGAAAACGTCTCATTATCTGCTTCCAGAAGTGATGACGTAAATATATCTTGAAAAGTAGTTTTCTGTTGCTCATTAAAAAAAAAAAACTTCAGTGAAACAAAAAACTGAGCCAGCTCCGCTCTGTGAAAGCCGTCGAAACAGCGAAGCTGATGCACCCCTTCGTCAGGCGGTTGCATTTCTCTGTTTTACAAATCTTTTCATAGTATATCTGTGTTGTATCAGTGTTCTTCATCAGTTACTCTATGTTAAGCCATGTGTTGGTAGTAGTACCTATAGGTCGGCAAAACTTGTGGAGCTCACTCAGACTCACTCATAAAATATATTTTGCGCTTAGGGCTCACTCGGACTCAGACTCACCAAAATGTTCCTGAGCCGGACTCACTCGGACTCACACTCACGAAAATTTTCTTCAACCGGACTCACTCGGACTCAAACTCACCAAAACATTACTTACCCAGACTCACTCAGAATCAGACTCACGGCTCGATCTGAGTCTGAGTGAGTCCGAGTGAGTCGACTCATGAGTCCGTCAGCCTGAAATTATCTTTTTCGATCATGGTGTCAATGCTGTATTACACCAATATCTCACGTAATCGGTGCTCTTCTTGGCGCCTTTTGATATAGTACTTTCGAATACGACTTATGAGTACTCGTAAACCAGTAAGGTCATTTTTCATGACAGAGATGAGAACATAAGATATATTTATCAAGAACTTCCTTGGAAGAGTTGGCAAGAGAAGGAGGTCAAGGTACTCCCCTACGTAATTCGCGCCTGTGATCAAGAAATCTTGAAATGGTGTATGAAATACACTGTTTTGGAATACGTGTGAGTGGACGTGAATATAAACGTAATCCAGGAAAGGCTGATAGTAATGTTTAATATGAGTAGATATGCATAGGTCGGCGAAAACAAGTGGAACTCACTCAGACTCACTCAAGAAATATATCTTGCGCTTTGGACTCACTCGGACTCAGACTCACCAAAATATTCTTAAGCCGAACTCACTCGGACTCACACTCACGAAAATTTTCTTCAACCGGACTCACTCAGACTCAAACTCACCAGAACATTACTCAGCCGGACTCACTCAGACTCAGACTCACGGCTCAGTCTGAGTGAGTCCGAGTGAGTCGACTTGTGAGTGAGTTCGCCGACCTATGGTAGTACCTCATGGTGCTATTGCATCTGCTGTCGCTCCTTTCGTCGGCAGTTACATTTGGCCTCTATGTATCGGCAGTTTACACTAGAGATTTATTTGTTCTTCAGCTCAAGCCATGCGGATCCCGCGCAGCGACGTGCTCGTTCACGGCCGCGCTGGAATGTTACGGTAGCGTTCGAGTGCGGCCGTGGCTCATTCTACTTGGCCACTCGCCGAAAATGGGCACTAATGTCAGGGCCACGCTGAAACGCAAGTGCCATTGCGAGCAGTGTTGCTGTGCATGACACGCCTTCCCCGGCAAGGAAGTTTGGCGAGGCCTCGTTGCATGTAAGCCCTCTCCCCATCCGAACGAGCGTACAACGATGCTCCTGACCGTCTCCCTTTGCGGGAGAAGGTCAGGAGCATCGGAGGCTATCGCCTGTAGGCGGAGATGATAGTTGGGCGTTCATGCGCAAACTCTGGCATGGCTAGCCCCTAAATATACCCGGTGTTAAAACCCTGACTCAGGTGTAGTCGGCGCTTCTGTATACAATAGAGGTTGATTATCTGGTATATCCCATGTACCAGCTTTTTTGCACTAAATGCCCAGAGCTTCTTTCGAGCGACAGGGAGGTTCGAAGAGATCACTCTGGACGTTTGAGTTTCATTTGATGATTCTTCAGGTATTTGCTCAGACATTCAGACATTCTGCAGATTCTTTCAGATATTATCTCATATGACTGCTCAAACGAATGATGTACAGGACAGGGTACAGTAATCAAATACTGCAGCAGGATTCTCATATTTATTAGTTATTCTTCTTTTATTATGTATACAATATTTTCTGCGCATATTAGAACTTGAGGTTGCTATATGATTAGCAAGTGGATGAAAGAAGTGGACATTTTAAGGGCTTGTTCTTTTCTTTGTGAGACACCATATTAATCAGAACTAACAGACAATAAATAATTGCCTGTTAGTTCTCATTAATATTTTGTCTAGCAAATGGATAGACATTCGTGCATAGGACTCAAGAAATGCATGGATATAAGTAAAATTACATCATTTCAGGGAAACATGCCGCAACCGTGCGTACACGGTACTACATTCTTAACTCTGGGCATCTGTTACCGCAACCTGATGCTGCATATGCACTGCGACCCACGAGCATGTCACCTCAAACAGAATAGAATACAGGGTGTTTTAGCAGAGACGGTAATGCCGTAATGTGTACGCTACGGCAATACCGTTCCGTTCTAAATGCGCAGCGATTCCAAAACCTATATAAGCTGCGCGAGGGGCTCAATGAGTGCGCTAGCATGTTGAAATTATTATAGATGCTTATAGAAGTCTTGCGGAATAAGAAAGCGACGTTTCCATCACGACGGTACGGCACCCCCGTACTTACCGTACGGTAAGCCCGCACTGCTAAAACACGCCTATAACGCCGAAATTGCGGATGTCTCGTATGGAAGCAAGTGTGCGGAGATGCTTGCGGCGTTTTCAGAATACTCACATGGCCTCCCACTCGCATGGCTTGTTTTGCGATTCGCATCGACATTATAGAGTTTTATAACTGGAGACCCAAGGAGCTTGGCGACAAAGGAAATTTGCGAGCCGCCAGGGTGCATGCGCAGAATCCAAACCACTCGCGGGCTCTTGCGCTCGCGTTGTCCCAACACCCGAAAATTGAAAACTAACTTAGGTCTCAAGGCGTCTTCGCTCGCCAGCGAGACGACAGAGACGCAGTGCGCGCCACGATGCAGTACTTCAAGCGTCTTGCATAATCGTAATTTCGCCACACGCGTCGTCTCATGCGTTTGACCCAACGCCGCCTACATTTGACCCAACTCTCAAACTGTGCTGCTACTCCGATCTTAAGGGCAGCCTACCCAACGCAGCTTGAAAAGCCAGTGTCCTGGTCCCCTATTCTAAAACTCGCTATTGATAGGTGAAGCGCGTGCTTAAGTTTCTTGCATAGTTGTTGAATGAGTGTGCCATACAAATGTTGATGTGACTGCTGGATAAAAGAGCAATGTCATTGTTTATGGATTCGAACGCTAGTACTACTAATTTTCCACTCGTATCGGCGAAAAACCACGCGCATTCAGCATTCCCCGATGAAGCCACGTTGGTCAATTGTAGAACACATCTAACCAGCCATGAACGTCTTATCACTGTTTTATCACTTTTTCTGTGCATGTTGTGATTTTTAGAAAGCTCACTTTGTCCATTTTTTGTTACAGAAGCGAATCCTCAAGTACAGGTTCACGAAAGTAAGAAGCCCATTTAAGTACGCGCTCACTCTTCAGATCTAAATCGGATAAGCCTGCTCGAATGTTATGCTGCTGATTAATGCAGAAGTTGAGTGAACTAGTTTTCTTACAGTTCTGAGCTCCCATATGCTACCCAAAGATGTGAGCGGGCATTTTTGTATAGCACTATATATGTCACATTCATTCCACATGCGAATGAGTCCTCCGTGATCCCTCGTACAGCCACTAATCTCCCACTTTCTTAGCGCTATGACACTTCTCCTAATTAACCACATTTGGTTGTGCTTGATCGCGGGACGTGAATATGTCTGCAATCTTAACGTTTTTGTTTTCTTGTGTGTGTCAAATACAAGAGTGGTGTGTTTATTGTTGAAACACTATAATCCAATAGAGGCGTTCTATTTTCACCATATCTATTCCTTTACATAAACGTACAGCTTCACAAAAATGAAAAGGGATTAAAATGTCGATAAACATAGGTGCGCGCAATTTTGTGAAGAAAATTGTACGACAATCGCGCAATGACTCTTTTTTCGAGGTATATCAACCTGATATAAAATATTTGCCTGCGGCCTATCTTTCCCACTGTTCTTGAACGAGCAAGAATATTCTAGCGAATGAAATATGCACAGAAATCTTGTCTGGAGATTGTGTCCGTGCATTATAGTTCTAAACGCGCACAAAGTTACCGCTGTGTTGTGTGTTCAGATTGACAATACACCACGTTTCTCTAATCAGGGACAGAAGGACAAGCGAAATTAATTGGATGCTGTGATCTCTATACTTCAGCGTTTCTCGAAGGGTAACCATCTCACAAGAGATAAAAAAAGATAGGCCTCAATATCGTTTATCAGTGAAGGTATATTATGTGTCACTAGTTTCCATATTGGGCTTTAGACAATTTGCGTGTGCCAATGGATACATCTGTTTTACTTCTTGTAATCCATCGCGTTTATCGGTTATCTTACACTTGGCCAATAGTTTACTTAATCGATAACATTCTCAACTTCAACTGCTTATAGTTCCACACACGTGTGAACGAAGCACTTGAAGCAGTGTTTCTTTGACTTAATAATCAGTGTCCGCCTCGGTGGAACAGTGGCTAAGGTGCTCGGCTGCTGACCCGAAGGTCGCGGGTTCGATCCCGGCCGCGGCGGTCGCATTTCGATGCAGGCGAAATGGTAGAGGCCCGTGTACTGTGCGATGTCAGTGCACGTTAAAGAACACCAGATGGTCGAAATTTCCGGAGCCCTCCACTACGGCGTCTCTCATAATCATATCGTGGTTTTGGGACGTTAAACCCCAGATATTATTATTACTTAATAATCAGTGAAAATTCGCCATTACGCAAAAGCAATGATCACCTGCTAACCGGGCTTCATGCGTCGCATATCAATTGCGAATTCATATTAATCATTGTGACAGCATCCGTTTGAGAAAATATCCATCCCACATTTTTTCAGATACGCTCTTAAGGAGCTTTCAAAGAAGTGCACACACGAAATCGGATGGTAACCTGACAAAAAACAGACTACAGCATGAGATTTCTGTGCTTGCACGGAATGTTGTGACGAATTTTGACAGAGAAGTTAAAGCTAATTTATTCGAATTTGGAGCTGCAGAAACAAAGCGTGACTCCTTTTCTAAACTTATCGCGACAAACATCTGCGAAAAGGGCAGAAAACATGGCTGATCCCTTCGTCATAGGAATTGGTATCACACGAAGGTGAAATGTGTCGTCACAGATGTGTAGACGCGCCATCTTGCTGGTGGTTACGAGAACACTCTCAAGTGCCACCGAACTCTATGTACCGCCAGCGGTAAATGGTTTATATGAATAGCTCATCGTTAGCACGTTGAAGAACGTACGCTGTGTGGCTGCGTCGTTTAGCGACGCGCGCTGTGGAGCGTGGGGTCGTGGGGTCGTGGGTTTGATTCACGGCGACGGAACTTTTTCTAGTTTTGTCTTTGTCATCTGTTCGTCTACATTTTACAGCGTGATATCCGTGACGGAAATACGTCAGTGAAGTATGGTGGTCCACGGCATAAAACACTTTCGTGTTAAAAAAGAGCGGAAAAAGGCGTGACGTTGGAGATGTGTACGACGAATATGATAACCGCGACCACATGTTATGTGAAAACTAGGACGTCGCTGTGCCAGGTAGAGCGATCGCCCCGCATGTGCGTTGGTGCCGGGTTTGCACCCCGGACAAGGACGTTCTTCAAGAAGCTTTCCTTTCTGAGAAATCGGAATGAATTTCCTCGTGGCTTCTTGCTACAAACGTGTGGTTTTCAATTATTTATTCCATACTTGATTTTTGCAGGTCAGCCACTGCTTGGCACCACTACGAGTAAGTACCCAGTAAGCTTCCCGCTCACTCGTTTCTATTTCAGGAATCTTAAATAGCGAAGTATTTGCATCCATCGTGTTTTTTTTTTCAGTTCAAGGTGCCGAGTAAGTAGGTTTAACGGAAAATCGTTCTTCTTCTTCTGAAGGCTGACATACCCCGCACAATTTTGGCAGCTTTTTGTTCTCTGTTAGTGTGCGTCGAAAATGATATACCGTTTGGTCTGAATTTTCGCAGATGGTTATTGTAGAGTTAAATTAGCTTGCCTAAAATGTTCATATAGCGAGTAGCACATTGACAAAACGGCATCGAATTGCTAAAAGGTTAATAAAACCTCTTCCTGTTGTAGGTTCCGTAACGGCGATATGATTATCAGAGGCACCGGCTCTGTAAATTCCGACCACCTGGTGTTCTTTAACGTGGACCTAAATCTAAACCCAGTGGCATTTTGTATTGCGCCTGCAATATGCGACCAGCCGGTCAGCATTCAATCATCACAACTTGCCGAAGGTTTGTGGGCAGCATAAAATGTGATACAGAGTGGAGGCTCAAATACGCAAGCAAGAAGATGCTCAACAAGAGAATTTGGCTCGAATGAGGCAAATATGAGATGACAGCAGAATCAGCTGGTTGCGGACTAAAAGGGAACAAAACGAATTTGTGCGATGGCACAATGACTGTTAAACAAAGATAAAGCGTTGAATAACGTTTTTTAACTTGGCACCATTTAGGAACTTGCACAAAAATATTCCACATTACCGTCATTACCGCCAAGCTTACATAACGGTAGCATTATTTTGCCTCTAACCCACCCAATGGTCGAAGTCTAAGTTGCGTCTCAGTTGTGCGGGATTATACAGTGAACGCTAGCGTAGTTGCAAACTTTTGCTGATTTCGGTCTCCCCTTCACTACGCTGCGTTCGTCGGCTCGTCCGTCCAATTATCAGAGCGCCCTTCCTCAACGGCAGGATGGCAAAGCACTCCCTTGGAGTAACTAGGATGCGCGGCAAATAAAGCTGATAATACGGGATAACTGCGTCACTGAGAAGGCTCATCTTTCCGCTTCCCTTCCGAGATTTCGAATACGGTTCATTACAATAGGACAATGGATGGAACTAAAGATTGCGCGCATAAACTTGCCGTTTCCTGGGCATAATTCAGGACCAGGTGTTGCTAGTTCAACACACGCTCAAACGTGTTTCCGTATTGTAGCAGCGCCGGAATTGTAAAATGTCATTTCTCTAAACAAATTTAATGTGTATATACTAATACCAGCAAAACATAGAACCTGCCTCATCTCTGCGCTCGTGAATAAAATGTATTGCTTCCACATGAAGTCGAAATCTGTCATATAGTTCAAATACGCATTTATGAATTTGTGATGCTGTAGATGAAAGATCATATTTCACAATGCCGTTTCACCGTGTTATTATTTAAAATCAAAGATTTTGAAAGTGTGACGCACTTCAAAAGTAATATTATCCTGTTTTTACTCCTGCAGCTGGAGGAAAAACAT
>JALIZH010017618.1:0-21466 GCA_030522465.1 Rhipicephalus appendiculatus
GTCTGTAATCAACGCGCAGGCGTATGCCCCCCCATCCTTTTTCGCTGCGCATACCACCGGGTGCGCGAAGTTACTTTCTGTGGGGTATATCAGCCCCAAATGCAACAGCACATGAACCTGACGTTTAACCTCTCCTCTTAGGGCAAGAGGCACACGGTAGTTGTAAGCTCATTTGGATTCACTCCCTGCCTTTAGGCGGATGCTCCCACATTGCATCTGCCCGGTGTGTCTTGAAACACATGTGAATGGCTACTTACTAACTCGCTCAGCTCTTGCTTCTGCACATCCAGCGTTGCTTCTCTGCGTGCTCCTTGGCAACGCTGGCACATCCCCGAACTCTTCGTCGGTTTCAAATATGACTCCCACGGAGCTTACCCTTGTTACGTACCCACGCAACTTGTTCGCATGAACACTTCGATGGCTGCCGTCATTTAACTCGATCAAGTTGTGTGCGGCCTCTCGCGGCAAATCACAGTTGCCGGTCCTGTCCATTTTTGAGCTAGATTCCGGTGTTGCTAGGCTCCTGCATGAGAACTTGGTCCCCCTCTTCACTCTAAGCCGAAATTCGGCAAAGTTGGACTAACTGCAGTCGTTAAACCAACAGATTAACGGTTCGTCCAACAGGGAGTAAATGCGTGACAGTGCATGTCGTGCGCAAACGCCCGGCAATGAAGGGACGGACGGGGAGAGTAACAGACCCTTTAGAAAATTCAGTCTGCCAACATGGGCCGCGAGCTCTGCCGCCATATCTTGTTCACTCGTGCGAGGCGGCGGTGCTACAGGCGGCGGCAGCAAGAAGTAGCAACACACGTCGACAATGTCTCGCGAGAACCTCGAGTGGCTTGCGGACTCGTCGGTTATTCCCGACAGCTTTTCTCAAAGGAGTGCTGACTGCGCCAGGCAGAGCGTGCCTGGCCCCTCGAGCCGCAGCGCAGCTACAAGATGCATTGCGAATCCAAGCCCGGTTTGCTTCTTTACTGTCGCGGTTGTAAATATGTTACCCTGTGTCGTCTGTAATGTGGCATCTGCCGTGCAGTACGGCGCTTTTTCGCATACGTGCTTGGCTACTCTACGAGCAGCGCCGCTCACTGCACGTAACTATACGCGTAGTGTCCAATTCATACTATTGTGGCCGCAAGATGCGACAATTTATCGGTTCTTTAACTGATTTAGTGTGCCCTACGGTCACCGCACTTACGCAGGTTGTCATCCATGCGCGTGGTAGCGGAAGCGTGCACGCCCTCTATTACCTGCACCGGCAATGCTGACCGGTAACAGTTGTAGGGCGACAGAGGAAGCGTCGCTCGCAGGGCATTTAAAAAGTGGCATGCGGCACACCTGGCCGGTGTTTTAGAAAAGTGCACTTACTGATGAAATGTTGATTGTTTACAAGCCCATCCGAACAGCGATTTGGTCGAAAAATAAAATTTGTTTTCGTATTCGCTGATTAGCGGTGGTGTTATGCTTCACCGAAAAGTCGGTGAATCATAATGCGCTGTTCGCTTGCCTTCAGTGTTTCGTACGCTTTCACTGTGACTCAATGAGCAGAGCACCGTGTGACACCGCTGTCCAGCCGTACAGGCCCAGCTGTCGAAGAGGTGACGAATAACCGCACAGTATATTAATCGGTACGAACGCAGTTATCAGCCATACCCCATTACACTAGGCACGAGCTAGCACATGTTCGTGACGGTACGCTCTTGGCGCATTTTAAATGTAACCACTCACTACTCCAATACGCGAATAGGCTAACGCACGTACAGGCGCTCTCAGAATAATTCGGAATGCCGGACACGCAGCATCTCGCCTGCGGAGCGTGCCCGCAGAAAAAGTAGTACGATGGTCTGCGCGTGCGCGGTCTCCCTAGAAAGCAAGCGTTGCCCCCTAGTGCACCTAGATTTTCGTTGCGTTGCTACGAAACGGTAGCCCTAGGTGCCCCTAAGCGCTTTGATAGGGGGGGGGCTGTGTGGTTGGTGTCTGTGACAAGCTGTGTGGGCGCATGCATCGCGTTGGAGCATAAGCCTTCGCGCGTGCGTGCGTGTGCTTTTTCTTTTCTTCTGTTGTTGCGTTGGGCCGTGTTTACCATTTCATCAGAATATCTACGGGACTAGCCCTGGCAACGAGCGGTGTTTTCGTCTTATGCAACCATCCGTGAAACACAGTTACGCTTCGATTCTTTGTTTTGTACGGAAAAATAAACCGAGCGTTCTTCCTGCTATAAATATATATCTACCATGTTCTATCGCTGACTAGCGTTGTATGCTACCTCTCAGCAAAAGAGAATCAATGTCTGTGGCAACAAACGAAGACACACGATCGAAATGTAAAAATACTCGTTACCAAGCGCCCAGATTCTGTAATTGGTTGGTGCGCAAATATATGCGAACCGCGAAATGTGGTGCGCGAATAAGAAAACTCTAGAATCATGCAGAGTTTATTAGAGTACGCACGAAATCAGTCCCTCTGCATGAAATTTGCTTTGACGAACATGCCGCCTTATTTCGTTTTGTAAAATGTTTTATTGGTGCTATAGACCAGAGCACGCCTATCTCGCACCCAGGCACCTAGGCTCCCGGCGGCATACTCTCGCACCCAGACGCCATGTTTGTATAGAACTGCCAAGGCGTGTATCTGTTACATGGTAAGCGGCGTGTCCGGGACCTTAAAATACGAGAAAGCGCCTATCCACGCCGCTCCCGCTTACAAGAAGTCGTCTGGGCACCACTGCGCTGTCTTTGGATGCGAAAACAATCAGCGCAAGAGGAAGATATCATTCAGCACTGTCTGTGAAAATGACAACACAACATGGGAGTCGTGCCGGTGCGGTGTTTTCAGATTGCACAGATTTCCATACGCAACGAAAAACGACGAGCTCCGCCGCCAGTGGATAATTGCAATCAACAGGAAAAACTACAAGCCCTGTAAAAGTGTACGAGTAAGTACACTTACTGCGTGTATTCAAACGTGACGCCAGCTATTTCGCTTTACAGCAGTAATTTGCGTGCAGTATGCCTGTAGTATGCGGCACCAAATCATTGTCGTACTCTTTCGCAGGCCGCATGCCAATAATAGGAGGTATTAGGACTCACGCGTGCACGCACACTGCGCACGTTTAGTACAAATGTAACGGCGTACTGTCGCGATGCAAAGAAACGTGAACAGCGGAAAGCGCGGCTTTCGACTCGGTCGAACTGCGACATGCCTTGACTGTCGCTAGGCGAATCTGTGCTTTCAGCCGGCGTAGCACTACATCTTGCGCTGGCTGGCACTTTCGCACGGCGTGCACCGCGTGTGTGGGTTCCGAGTGCCAGGCATGACTGGCAAATGATATACATATGCACTGCATGAGCGCAAGCCGGAGGCGGGATTCTAGCGCTACGGTGACACCGGCTGAACGCACAAGTTTTGCTGAGCGACAGTCAAGGGAGGGAACACAGCGCAAAAGAAGACGGGGACAAGGAAGAACGACGCACACACAGCGCTGTGTGTGCGTCGCACAATGCACAGCGCTGTGTGTGCGTCGTTCTTCCTTGTCCCCGTCTTCTTTTGCGCTGTGTTCCCTCCGATGTATAACCAACACGCCCAAGCTTCCATACTACGACAGTCAAGGCATGTCGCAGTTCGACCGAGTCGAAAGCCACGCTTTCCGCCGTTCACGTTTCTTTGCATCGCTATAGTACGTACCTGATAAAGTTGCTTCCGCAGTCAGCAATGCACGTGCTGTAGACATTGCGGACCGTCGAGGAAGGTCTTCTCAACGTTTCACAAGAAAACAGCACAAATTTCCAGGCGAGGAAAAGCGCGAGACATGCTTACAGACATACTCGGGCTGGGAGGTTTCGCGTTTGAACTGCGGAGCGTCTGCTAGCCTGGCAGTTCCAGTTGTTGCTTCGCCGCGCATGCAACAGGTGGCGCGACGTGCTGCCTATTATGGCGGCACACACTGTACTCGCTGTGTTCTGGTGTATAGCAGACACACCTGTAAGGGGAGTGGTCATGTAATCATCCTCGTATAACAAACTAGTAGAAACACAGATCGGGGAGATAATTAAAGTAAGAACTAATACTGTGCAAAACAGACTAACGCGGTTTAAAGAAGGCAGCGATGCTGTTGTAGCCATGCCGCCTTACTCGCACGTAGTCTCCCGGAATGGATGCAGATAATCACGAGGAATCTACAAATATTCATTTTGATGAATTACGGAGCGCGGCATCCCCCTCGCTGTCGTATCGCTGAAGAGCGCCTACCCTTTTGAAGCAAGACAGCGCCAATGTAGATGTACTAGGGAGATAAACGTGCTCGCTAGGTAGACCGCGCATGCGCAGACCTTGCCTGTATTTATCCGCCAGCGAGCGGCTGCGTGTTCGGCGTTCCGAATTATTCTGAGAGCGCCTGTACCTTGTTTCCGTGTTCATCTCTGACGCTCCGTTGGCTGCAGAAGGGAACACAGCAACACGACGGCATTGTCAAGGCTCGCCTTCTGGTCAAATCTGTACACAGAAAACCACGCAAGAGGGATTGCAGCGAGTCAGAACTGCCTGCTGCGATTATCGCGTACTCGTATCAGCTGCGCGCATCGCCGTGGGTGAACAAAACATGGCGGAAAAACATGTTTTCGGTTTCATTCGATAGGTGGCGCTGAATTTTCAAAAGCATCTATTGACGGGCGCATTTGGTGAGCAGGCAGTAGCTGAGTCAGCCTATGTTCCACTGTATTTGCTTGGAAAACCCGGATACATTGGTCGCGAGGAAAGCGATATGGGGATACTGTGTGTTGTCACTGACAAACTTGCGAGTGGGGTAGACGCGCCCATAACCCCAGATACGTACGATCAGCTATTGGAAGAAACTGCCGCTGTTCATGAACGCCCCGTCGACGAGAAGGTACAGCCGAAGGCTAAGGAGCATGATGGACTAATGCATGATATTTTCCGCATGGGCGTACCTCAAGTGATTTGCTCCGACCGCGGCACTAACTTCACAGCACAGCTGACGCAGGAATTCTTAGCTAGGATGGGCGCAACCCCGCGATTCTCGACTCCTGACCACCCGCAGAGCAATGGCCTTGTTTAACGATTCAATGGCACCTTTAAGAGCATGCTTTTCGGTGTAGTGCGCAAACATGGTCGGAACTGGGACAGTCACGTGCCATTTCTTCTGCGGGCCTATCGTGAGGCACCCAGCGCAACCACAGGTATCGCTCCATTTGAGATTATGTTTGGGAGGACGCCTGTTGGACCGCTGAGAATACTACAGAAAACTTGGTCAGGGGAGTGGGTAGTGCCAAAGGGCCTTCAGCAGTTGAATACCTGCACAAACTAAAGGCAAGGCTCCGGGAGGTTAATGAGGAAGCAGAAGAACTATCGGTTGTAAATCAAGCGAAATCTGCAGCCCATTACAATCTCAGAGCTAAACATAAGGAGTTCCAAGCCGAAAAGGACCAAAATGGGGTATGGCATTGGTCCTTCAGGGAACTAAATGGGCTGCCACAGATTTTGAACTAGGCATTTTTGGACCAACTGCGGGAGTAACTACAGTGGTTCAACTGTTACGCCCTAGCACTTACTCCACTTGGTTTAAATGTTGGTCCTAGTAAAATGCTCCAGGGGGGACTAGCAGTTGAACGGTCCGGACGAATCGAAAAAAAAATTGCGACGTTTCACTAGTCGGTATAGTTCATGGTAATTCCAACTTAATCGGCATTGAGGGCCGCAGTATTTGGGGCACACACACACACACACACACATATATATATATATATATATATATACATACACACACACACAATACCATCTCAAAGAATAACACCGCAAACACCGACCGACCGCGTTACACAGCCGAAAACCAACCATCGGATATAGGCAGAGTATCTTGACCTCCCAAGTAGTGCCGGTGGGAGACTTCTGTTCGGCGTAATAAAACAATAAACATTGGCAGCGTAGTACGTGTAAACTTACGTGGGCTCATTTGTAGCACCGAAGCACACCGATCTTTTAATATGAATCCGTCTAATCTTTAACGTCCCTTTAGTCAGCGAATTCGAATTACCAGCTGGCACTCCATCGTGTCGACCGAACCAGCGTTAGCAGTGCTGGTGCACAAGTCCGCACACACAAACACAGCAGCGGCGCTTATGCAGGAAGGCTGGCGCAGCAGTGAGGCGCCCCGCCGATACTTGCCGACAACGTCAACAACGCAGCTAGGCCTTTAAGGCCGAACTATATGCAGCGTTTTCCCGGCGTTTCGTACGCCGGCGTCGACGCTACCAGTGACGGTGGCCGAAACGTCCACTTCAGGACGGTCCAGACATCACCGGCGTCAGCGTCGCCGCCGGAAGCCGTTCGATGGACGGATAACCAATCAGCGTGCGGCTGGCAGCAACTTCCGCTACGTAACGGCGTCGTCGCTGCTGCCAAAATGGCTGCCACCCGCCTCAGATCTATTAAGTCGTCGCCGTGCTCTGTGTGACCCGCAAGTTCTCACCCGATGCTTGTATTTGACTTAGCTTGTTCCTCAGAAGCTTCGACAGCAAGCGCTCGGGATTTCTTCGAACAGTTTCCGAGCGCCATCCTCAAGTTCATCGGTAGGCTTAGCAGGCCTGAGTGTATTGGCCGAATACGTGGCCTCAAAAACGTGCGACAACTTCAAGCTCAGAGGCCATATATTACGAGTTTGTGGTTCTTCTTATGCTCAATAGGTGGCGCTACAAGTAAAGTAAACAAAAATAGCCTTTCGGCGGCACTGTGATTTGTTTCCCTCACTACAGAACTGCAAGTTGGACATAAAACCTGTAATCAGGAATATTTTTGTTGGTGAAGTGACGGATACTTCACACTGCTTTGCGAGGTATCGAGTTCATTCCCTTTGGTCGCATGTGTGACGCTGCGCTGGCGCTGGCCTCAGCGCTTTCCATGTGGTTGGCCGCCCTCTCTGGCGGCGTTGATGTCATGACGCCGAGAGACGCAACGTCAGAAAACGCCGGTAAAAACGCTGCATGTGGTTCAGCCTTTACGAGGAGCACGGCTGTACGTTAAGCGACCACCGGCGATCACAACATGCGTCTCCTGTGCAATTTTCGTCGTCGTCATTTTAGACACAAAGGAAGAATAGGTAGGTGTCCACTGTCCGCGGCGTATTACGGAGTGATGTATATATACAGTGAAACCTCGGTGATACGAATCTCGCGGGGTCACCAAAAATATTCGTATCACCAGAAAACATGGAAAATGAGTATGCGACAAAAGAAAGCTGGCGCATGTTTTCGTTTATTGTTTCTCAGAGCCGCAGCAACGTCATGAACTGCTCTGAATGAATGCCAATAAAACTTTTACATGTCAATGATCGCACGTACTTGGAAATGTAAGGCGCGTGCGCGCGTGTGTAATTAGCGAACCAGATGTGTTGTGACCCGTGACAGCTAGTAGCCCCTTCCAAGTCATAGTACGCTTTTTAACGTGACACCAGAGCAGTACAGCGAAAGTGACCCAAGGAACGCTTGGCACACGATTGTTGAAGGCCAGAACATTTTAGAAGCACTGGAATTTCTTGTTATTTTTCTTATCGCGATGGTGTTGGGGATGTTTTTCGGTAGATCTGTTCCTGCACAATTGGGAGGTTTGCTCAAAATTCGGGAGCCTCCCGTGTAAATAGGAGTGTGGGCAGGTGCGCGTGCATGCCCGCGCGTGATTGCCTTGTCTTCCGCGACAGCGCATATGGCACCGCTTGTTCGTACCTGAGTGGTAGCTTACGTTCATATCAAACGTCGCGGGGTGAAAATCGGTTCGCATTACATTGAAGGCTAATGGACCTTGGCCGGGACCACCGAAAAATTCGTACGAGCCGTGATCGTATCACCGGGGTTTACTTACAACGACGAGACCGCTCGCAGGCACGGTTCTTTCACCGTGCTCGTAAGTCGCTCGCTGTGCACCGCAGGCAGCACGATGATTCGTATCGGCGCCCGCCTTCTCGCTAGATGTTTAACAACGATTGTCGCATTGAGAGAACGACACAGCTTTAATCCAGAAGACATTATTTTCTGCGAAACAAATTATATGCGACGTTTCTTGCACCCGTGCGGCAACGCACTCACACCGGCCGCGGCTTGGTGCCGATGTCGTGCGAAGCCTACTTCGTATATCGCTTCGCAGTTGTGGCCGGTGACTCGGAGGGAACGCGACCACTGAAGAAGAGCTTACTTTTGTTACCGCTGTCAGTGTTCTTCGTAGTTCTTCCCAATCCGCCTTTTCCATTTTCCTGTGCTGCCCTCTGCCGTTCTGGTAGGGAGGCGGAACTTCGTCGGGTGATCCGAGATAACCGTGCTCTTCCGAACAACACCCTCCGAGATCGGAAGGCGCACGTACGCCCTACCACATCGTTTTGCCACTTTCCCTCCAGGGGAAGGGCGCGTGCGCCGTGAAAAAGGCGGATTCGGCACATTGAAACGTCTTATCCGCGGTGTCCGGGATCGGAGGCTTGCACTTATTTAGGCCCGGCAGTGCCGGCAGCTCGACAGGGAAGAAACGCGCGGGAGCTATTCATTCCACGTCCATTGATCACATCACGTATCACCGCCATATTTTTATACTTTATACACAGCTTTTACGCTTCTATATAGCGCGTGATTTTAGGCCTCTATACAGCCGTAATACACCCTGTCATCATAATCATTTTCCATTGCAAACACCACATCAAAGACATGGCGCTCTTTGGCCACCCTTGCGCCAAGAAACCCCACTAATCATCATCCACTTGCAGTGTGCGCCGACGCGAGTTGAACTTGCCTCTTATAACAGCTTCGATTCGTTGAATAGTGCTTCGCTTTCACTCTGGCGTACAACCGATATAACTCGTTTCGTGCTAGCCGACAGGCCCGAGCAGTGCAGCGCGGCAGCAGGCGCGCAGTAGATGCTTTTGAAAATTCAGCGCCACCTATCGAATGAAACCGAAAACATGTTTTTCCGCCATGTTTTGTTCACCCACGGCGATGCGCGCAGCTGATACGAGTACGCGATAATCGCAGCAGGCAGTTCTGACTCGCTGCAATCCCTCTTGCGTGGTTTTCTGTGTACGGGTTTGACCAGTAGGCGAGCCTTGACAATGCCGTCGTGTTGCTGTGTTCCCTTCTGCAGCCAACGGAGCGTCAGAGATGAACACGGAAACAAGGTACGTGCGTTAGCCTATTCGCGTATTGGAGTAGTGAGTGGTTACTTTTAAAATGCGCCAAGAGCGTACCGTCACGAACATGTGCTAGCTCGTGCCTAGTGTAATGGGGTATGGCTGATAACTGCGTTCGTACCGATTAATATACTGTGCGGTTATTCGTCACCTCTTCGACAGCTGGGCCTGTACGGCTGGACAGCGGTGTCACACGGTGCTCTGCTCATTGAGTCACAGTGAAAGCGTACGAAACACTGAAGGCAAGCGAACAGCGCATTACGATTCACCGACTTTTCGGTGAAGCATAACACCACCGCTAATCAGCGAATACGAAAACAAATTTTATTTTTCGACCAAATCGCTGTTCGGATGGGCTTGTAAACAATCAACATTTCATCAGTAAGTGCACTTTTCTAAAACACCGGCCAGGTGTGCCGCATGCCACTTTTTAAATGCCCTGCGAGCGACGCTTCCTCTGTCGCCCTACAACTGTTACCGGTCAGCATTGCCGGTGCAGGTAATAGAGGGCGTGCACGCTTCCGCTACCACGCGCATAGATGACAACCTGCGTAAGTGCGGTGACCGTAGGGCACACTAAATCAGTTAAAGAACCGATAAATTGTCGCATCTTGCCGCCACAATATTATGAATTGGACACTACGCGTATAGTTACGTGCAGTGAGCGGCGCTGCTCGTAGAGTAGCCAAGCATGTATGCGAAAAGCGCCGTACTGCACGGCAGATGCCACATTACAGACGACACAGGGTAACATATTTACAACCGCGACAGTAAAGAAGCAAACCGGGCTTGGATTCGCAATGCATCTTGTAGCTGCGCTGCGGCTCGAGGGGGCCAGGCACGCTCTGCCTGGCGCAGTCAGCACTCCTTTGAGAAAAGCTGTCGGGAATAACCGACGAGTCCGCAAGCCACTCGAGGTTCTCGCGAGACATTGTCGACGTGTGTTGCTACTTCTTGCTGCCGCCGCCTGTAGCACCGCCGCCTCGCACGAGTGAACAAGATATGGCGGCAGAGCTCGCGGCCCATGTTGCCAGACTGAATTTTCTAAAGGGTTGCTTCCCGTCGGTTGATATCCTGGCACTACAGCCTTTCTGATGACGCTTATCTCGGCACCGGCATCGATGCTGCCTTGAAAGAGTGACTGCCCTATTGAAAATTTGCCCAATGGTGGGCATGATGGCACCCACCACCCACCATCTTGGTGGATTATGGTAATGGGTAATGGTGGACAGACGGTGGGTAGATGGTGGGTGGTGGACGGACGGTGGGTGATGGATAGACGATGGGTGGATGGTGGACGAATGGTGGATGGTGGGAGTAATGGACAGATGATGGGTGGACGGTGGGTGTACGCTGAGGGACGGGCAGACGGGTAGATGATTGGTGTTGGACACCCGAGTCAAGGCCGAACTCTGAATTATTTGAAAAAATAGACATTGCACTTCGCAGCATGATTATAGACTACCTTCTACCATTGATCTTAACAAGCTTGTCTGTGTCTTCACGTGGCCAAGGATGCAGTCACATATGTTGATGCAGCACGGAATCAATGAATGTATGTTGCACGAAAGACTTGTGTTTATTTGTTATCCGTGCTGTGATGCCTAACACATATGCCCTGTGGGCTAGCTTCATAAAGTAACTTCTTAGGAGCTTGCAGATGGCAGCAAGGCAGTTTCCTTGAGGTGGCACAGCCAGGCTGGGGTGTGCCTTGAAGTACTTTTCCAGGCATGCTACAACAGAATGAAACAAAAAAAAATAAACTGCTTTTGCTGCAATATGGAGCAATAACATCAATGAAACCAGTTGCAATAACTTCAACCAAAAGCTTAAAGGTGCCCTGACACCAAAATTGAAACATGAAGATGTTTGCGTTGTTTGATTGACCTGATTACGGGGCACTTCTGACCGATTTTTCGTACCAGACGTTAGCTAAGATATTTTAATTTGGTTTTAAAGTAAGCGTCAGTGCTCATCTGAGTTGGCAGCACCTTATGACGTCACCACTGGTATGGCTATTCCGAGCCCCATGTGATGTTCCACGAGTAAAGAGAGTATTGTCGACGTCAAAGGTTTGCGGGGCTTCCACAAAAATTGAAGGACACTTCAAAATTCCAAAGTGTGTTTGGCGAACGCCTGTACCCATTGAGATGGGGTCGGTTAGAATAGAATGCGACATGGCCGTCTCCCTTCTTGCATGATTGGACACGCTGAGTACAGCAACGCTACGCAAGCAAAGCGCGAGCGCTGTAGAGTCCGACGCGAGGTTCAATTGGCATTCATTGGCATGCCCCGGCAGCCACCATTAGTTGAAGCGAAAGATAACGCAGCAAACATAATCAGAATAGCTTAATTGTGGTGTCCCAGACGCTTCTTTCAGCGTGTATGAGCCCTGCTCTTCTTCGCTAGGAGCAGCACAAACTGTTAGCATGAGCTCAGCTCGTTTTCGGTTGGGAAAGGGTTAAAGGGATCCAAAAGAGATAAAGCTATTTCCGTAATTTAGTGCAATAAAGCTTCAGAATACCAAAGACACCACTCTTAATGCAAGAAGATGCGTGGTAGGCGATTCATGAAAGACAGTACACGTGCAAACATGAACACAAGAGGGAAGTCTGGACAACACAAATGCCTACTAAACAAATAGCCCAATAAGGTTAGTCAGCATTTGTGTTGTCTTGACTTCTCTTTGAGTCCGTGTTTGCATGCCTACCATTTTTTTTGTCATGAATCTCTACCAACCAGCTCAGCTTCCTGGCATTCGTAAGCGAGATAATGTAAGCGAGATTCCAACTAGGCCGAATCGCAGTTTTGCTTCAGTTTTGCTAAGAAAAGCAGATACACGAGGCGACACCTCGTAGAAGTCCCCACACCAGCTCTGCATGACAGCACAGATTTTGCCAGCACCCGCCAGTCTATATTGTTTACATTGTGTTCCTACAGAGCCAATGTCTTAACTTAGCAGGTTTTAGAAAATTTTGGCAAGCAAATGTGGCAAATATATGCAAGAACACGTAATATTTGTGACGTCACCCTAACGCACATGTGCTGAAAATCATCAGGAAACTTAACAAGTGAAATATTTTCATGTTCTCTACCACTAGTGCACGTGTGAAGTTTACACAAAATTAATGACATTAGAGCACTTCAAGAATTTAAAAATAATTTATTTGTCTAGACTGATCTAAGGTTTCATTTTAGTGTCCTTTAAAACCAAAACAAAACAATATAACTCTTGCTTAACTCACATGCAGGTATGATGGCATCAAATGTAATTCAAGGGTGCAACAGCCGAAATAAAATTGGGAGCAATTTTTGGAGCAGCAAAATGTTACTTTTCAGCATGAAAATCCAAATTTTGAGCAAGTTACGAAAAAAACATTTGTTTTTTAACGTAGAGTACTGGGCAAGTTTGTAGAGATTCATGTCGGCGTAGCGAGGAGAACAGGACACAGTAAAGAACACACAGGGCAGGCGCAAAATCTTAAATTTGGAGTAGTATAACAGAGAAGGCTTACATTTAGAAAATAAAATAAAAATATGCACAAACCAATCAACGTCACCAAATTCGTGCACAGTGAACATGGACGCTGCTATTTCAATAAAAGCAGTCTTTTGAACCACCCCACTGTGCAAACAATGGCGAAGTCCACATTAGCACTTGGGTCACCTCTAGAATCCCTTTGACAGACTGTGCAAATTCAAATGTGGATCTGCCAAGCTGGCGACATTGAAATTCGGGAGGTTACGTAAAACAGTAACAAGTGGGGATGGTGCAAAAAAAAAACTGCCCTACGGTTTTGTTTCTTGTTTCTTAAAGGGACACTAAAAGCAAAACAATGAAGTGGTTTAGATTGACAAACTGCACTCTGAGAACTCTAATGCCATATGTTTCACTATCATAAGTTCATTATTAGCGGAGAAAATCAAGGTTGAAGTTTTATTTTTAAATTTGGCGCCCCTATATCAGCGCGCGTGACGTCAGAAATTCCAAATGTATTTTTCGTAGTTTCGCGACATTGGCTCGATGAAATTTTCTGACACTTCGTATGCTAGGTGTATGGCACCCACAGATGACAATGCACCTCATTTTTATCGATTAGATGCTACGTAGGACTCGGTAGACGCCTTCAAAATATGACGTCACAGTGTTTGGTGCGGGAATCTCAAGGTGGCGTCTCTACCCGCATTTTCCTTTCGGGTGTTTTCTCGCTTACCAAGCGTCGTGTCGCGGTAATAGTGGTGTTTTTTGGAATTGTGAAATTGTACTTAATACGCGAAAAATCGTTTTGCCCTTTAGTGTCCCTTTAAGTCTGCAGAAATGTCATACACTGCTCCGAATTATTGCCACTGATTTTTTTTTTCCCGTCAGCAATCACACTATATAATACTCACAATTACGTATGCGGTGTATACATGGATTAGTAACTGAGGAACAAAATGTGCTGTGTCCCGTGACTAGTGCTAACAGCCCCTTTTAAATCTTAATACGCTTCTCCGTAGCGCACCGGTGTACTGCGGCGATGGTAGCTTAAACATCATTCTGCACGGGATAGAACAAGGTCAAGGAATTTTGGAACCGCTACCCCCTCCCCCTCTTTTTTTTTTCACGGTGCGGTTAGGCTTTGGGCACAACTTCGGTTCGCTTGCAAGGCGCGTTCGACCAGATAAAGTAACAACGATGCACGTCCATTGGTCCGGCGATAGCACCGGATATCTATCGGCAGGGACGATGCAACTTCAAAAAGAGAGAAATGTTTTATGTGCCGTTGCTATGGCAACCAACGTGGTCGGCGGCAACGCCGCCCGTTCACAGTATGTGAAGTTTGTTCGCCCGCGGAAAATACGGCATCTGCTTCCTGCTTTAGTTCCTAACATGCCATAGTCGCGTTTGCAACTAGAAAATTCATATTTCTGCACTAGAGAAGTTCATACTATGGTATAGATTCACCGTGGCGCCACAGATTGGTACCAGGCAGACAGCAATAGGAGGAATATATTTGTTTTGTGTTCCACTTGGCCCTCGTGACAGAAATCATATGGCTTTGCAGATATATGCACAAAAGATGAACAAGCACTGTTTGCCTTATGAAGCATTACTTCTGTGTGTGCATACAACAAAATGATTTATGCCACATGTATCTCTGCGCAGGCATGAGGTGTCACCGAAGTACTATAAGTACTACAACTATAGGACAGAATGTTCCCAGCCATATGTAACGTTCAATCAAAGCAACAACAAAAGCAAAGAGTGACTGCAAGCCGCGTGGTTCTCAATGAGAAAGAAAATGCTACAAGGGTCGATAGAATGTATAATTGTGCTTCTTGTACTGCCTGAAAGTGCTGCAGCATTCTAAAAAAAAAAAGAGCACCGTGAGAGCACCACCTTACTTTTAATACACAGGACCGCTTCAAAAAAAGTGCTGCAGGAAAGTTTCACATGTTGAAATGAGAACAGCATAAAAGAATGCAATATTGCACAAAACATCACAAGCCATGGTGTAATTGGCATAGGTGGAAGGGGGATTTCGAATGCCCTCAAAATTTTGAAGCGCTGTATGTGTATATAAACACACACACATACAAATGCATGCACAAACACAAACATATGTAAAGTAAGGCTGACTCACAACCACTAAAAAAAATTCTGGCTATGCCCCTGCATGGTGTGTATGTGTCTGTCATTCTGTGCTACCTTCACTACGACCCTGTAGCAATAACACACAAATCTCTGCTGCACCAAGGCTTATTTCCCTGAATCAATGCAGGGATTGTGCGCAGCGCCATTACTAAACATGCACAAGAAAACTGGAATAATGCCTGTTACACATGGATATATGAACAACACAGCACTGTAACTGGTTTCTAGGCTTGATAAGTTCTGGTGCCTGAGATAGGTTGCTTTTTATAGATTAAGCTTAACTTGGAAATCAAATGACGCACTTTACTACCTTTAGAATTTAATGCATTAGAAATCAGATGCTGACGTGTGGAACATATGTTCTATGCACTCAAGGAGATTTCTACACTACATCAGCACTCCTATATGTTTTTTTGCTCATGTGTAGCAGATAAAACTTACTGAACCTCGCCACATGTGAGCAGGCACACGTAAATTGCAAAAGCTTACTCTGTGGCAACAATAATTTCAAAATTGTTTACGACAGAGCCTTGGCCTACCTGCATTTCGTCATTACTCAGGTTCAGATCAGCACTGGCTGCATGCGGTCATCACCAGCTTCACCAGGACAGGAGCAGGCTGCAACAATTTCTTTGTTAAAGTACTGCCAAAGATTCGACCTGGTTTGTTGCCAATGAAGTCTGGTAGGACAGGCTTTGAGAGAAAGTTGTGTAATAAGGCTGTTTCCAGTCAACTTAAAGCTTAGGCCAAGCAGGCGTCGTCTCACACAGACCTTACATGGAATATTAAATGGCTCAGAGAAATACAGGTATATTTTGAACTTGCTTAACCAAGGCGCTAACACATTATGCACTGATTAACTTATATGTTAGAAAATAACAGCAGGAAGATTAAAGTATTTCACTAATAACACAAAACATCCCCATTAGCCGCATGCAATAGCTTGCCTTCAACAAGTACCAACTAAGAAAATGTTAATGTTATCTGTAATTTCTGAAGCCTCATGGTTCATGCGATTATTGCTCAATACACTTTCACATGGATTCTATTGATTGAATGTTCACAGCATGTACATTGATGAAAATTGCCGAGTTTTTGCACAGTTTCTGTGGTCTACGTGTCCGTCTACATCTAACAAGCTCAGCATGCCGGTGTTGCACTGTGCCATGTCAGTGGATTTACACGGCAAGTTGGGCAAGTTGGTACATTAACATTTTCGGTTGAACGTGCCGCGCAGCACAGATGAGCAAAGAATTCGATGACACTCCATGCCTTGTCTGTGTCAAGCTGCACGTTGAACCAAACAAGCCATGGAAGTGCCATATTATCTACCTTAGATGCAGGGTGGCTTATTTCTGCCTTTAGCCACATACACAATGTGCAACCATATTTATAGCATACTTTATCCACGTGAAAACTAAAATTTATGGTTCCCTAATACAGCCAGAGTTCTAATTAGTGGGCACGACAATAATGCTGCTTCATGATACTCCCCTAGAGTCATGGAAAACTGCAGCCCACCTTTCGCACCACCTGTAGAGCACGAATAACCTACAAATGGTTTTGCATAAATGACTAGCGTGTAAACACAGCGATGAGAACTTACTACGCTCTATTCAGCTGCGGAAGTTAGGCAACAAGTAATACCAATCCAAAAAAAGGCAGAGTTTGAGGGTAAGCTGGAAGCTTGAAGAGATAAAAAATTCGTGAACACGGGGTGCCAGAAACACCCTGTGTTCACGATTTTTTCAATACCCGATGTCGCATGTAACTTCAATGCCTGAACGTACGTACAGTGCCAAATAAATTGAAAATTCAGCTGATAATAATATCTAGGGTTTCACATCTTGAAACCATGCTATGATTATGAGAGACGCCGAGGCGGTGGGCTCCAGAAATTTCGACCGTCTGGTGTTTTTCGCACTGACAATGCAGAGAACACGGGCCTCAGGCATTTCGCCCTCCATCGAAATGTGACCGCAGCAGCCGAGATCGAACCCGCAACCTTTAGGTGAGCAGCGGTGCACCATAACCACTGCTCCACCACGGCGGACTGAAAATTCAGCTGGAGAGTACGGCTGGTCTAGTTAGTTCAACATGCATGAAGGATACAAAATGGGTCAAACCGACTGTACTCATGCTGCAGCAATTGCATTTTTAGCAAACCTACTACATTCGCTATAGCTGAAAAGACGATAAACAGTGTCCAAGAGTGCTATTCTAAACACTTTCGCGGGTCACATTACTTAATGACGCACAAAATGCTCGCTTAAAGAATAATATCCCTTCAATCGCTCCTATTTCTCCGACTGTACCGATTCAAGGTTCATAGAACAACACGGTGGCCGAATACTATTTTTTCCTTAAGAGCTCGTGCAAAAATAAATGAATGTTGAGCCTTCGTTTCACTGCGTTACTCCAGGTAAGTTGAGAAGTGTAGATATAATAATAACTGTTTGGGTTTAAGATCCCAAAACCACGATATGATTATGTGGGACGCCGTCCTGGAGGACTTCGGAAATGTTGGCCATCTGGCGCTCTTTAACGTGCACTGACATCGCACAGGACACGGGCCTCTACCATTTCGCCTCCATCGAAATGCGACCGCCGCGGCCGGGATTGAACCCGCGACCTTCGGGTCAGCAGCCAAGCACCGCACCCGCTACACTACCGCGGAGGACTTGAGAAGTGTAAACATAAAACGCATGACAATGGTGTGCCTGACAAAAATGTTGCCTCCTTTCCGCTAATTTTAGCGTAGAGAAGTTCCTGCGCGCAAGCGATAACTTTAAAAATTTACCGATTACGCTCTTGACAAACGTCGCGCGCGAGCACAATCGACACAACTACAACAGCAAGCAGTACCAACACGTTAAACGATTTACTTAGGCGATAACGCATACTGCAATAAGAACAACTCAACTTACGGGGCGCAACGATCAAAATCACTTACCTCTTGCAAGAAAGCACGCTAGCGGCGTTCGCTGCAGGCTGACCCGCCGGTGTTCAAGCGATGCGCCGAGCGAGGAATGGCCAAGCTACCCGCGTCCGGCAGTTCCCCCGGTATCGCTCCCGAAGTGCCCGAGCGTCAAGGCATTTTCCAGGGTCACAGAACGCGTCATCGGAAAAGGATTGCGGCGCTGCTACCCACTGATGTGCGGTAACATTTGAAGGGGAAACACCACAAACACTACGCCCGTCGATGGCACTGAACAAAGAGTCGCACATGTCAGAGTCGCAGGGCCAGCATGCTGACGACTATTTGCCGGGTACCCCGCGGATAATACTCAGTGAAGAACTTGTGCTTACGTCAGTAACCGCCACACACAACACACAACGCGATGCAACGCAGTAACAATCACCCGCACGAACAAACTCGACACCACGAAGAACACATGAACAGCAGGAGGCCGCCATGTCTGAGGAAGAAAAAAAAAAAAAAAAAAAAAAACAGTGACAGGGCGATTGGGGCGCCACCACCACATGAGTTTCAGTTTCGGTATCGACTTATCAACTGAAAAATGCCGTGTACGTTGCTAGAAATAGCTCAAACACGCGTGCTAACGCTGCGATAAAGCAAATGCACTGTCTTATATATTTCTCTCATCTATCTGTCATTGAATTTTACTGCAAGTGATACAAATGCGGCGGAATTGTTCGTCAAGTTGTTCAGGTGAGGTTTGCCTGTGACCCTTAATATGATAATGCACATCATGCATTCACGAACGTTTTTCGCGTTCTTGCATCCGCAGGTTAATCAATGTTTCTATTCAGCCTAAACTGTATCTTTTAATACAAAAGCGAGTCTGCTGTGAACCATGTGGTTTATTACTTCTCGCTTGGTACAACTAGGCGCGTTTTGCTCTATCGTGCGGCGTTGACATCGCATCCCCATCACGCGGATGCGCGATACAAAATCTAAATAACCGTGATTGCTTTTTCGCGCGTTGTATGCGTAGTTCAAATGACACGAAAACCTTTTTATCTCGGTGTCACGTCTTACGCAGAGCAAATGCGCTATGTATATAATATACATGTATGTTTCTGCCGCTTCGTAATTCATAAAATCGCACCGTTCGTGCAACGTGCAACAACTTAGTAAAAGTCTGTCCGCAGTAAATCATGGGTAAATATCATATGCCTGACGTATTGCATTGCGCCTTAGGCGCTCTCTCTGTTTCACCGGTTTCACCAATGCTGGCGCGCATCCGTCGCACGACGTGCGCGACGCGCCCTCTACATAATTACCTTTACATAATTCTGCGGGTTCTCTGATGACGTTAGAGCCGTCGTAAATCCCTAATATTGAAATACTAAAAATAACAGCACAATTAATGTGAACGCGTTAAGCGAATTGTCGTTTTGTTTGGAACTGTTTGCTTATATTTCGCAGTCGTCAGTCGGGGCTGCTAGTGCTATCCGGGAAGCTCGCGCCTGTATTCTCAAACGATCCGTTCCTTGCGCGTAAAAGCGGCCTTCCATGAGGAGAACTTCAGGTAAAAGTGAAACAAAAGGCACCTTTCAAAAATCCACTTGAGGACGTTTTAAGGGCACCTAACGAAAGACGCCCTCATGCGTATAAACATACTATGAGTGACTGTCATGGGAGGGGAAGGTATGCTTGTTTTTATGCTTTAATTATCCATTCATGCGCGTATAACTCATTCCTACAACAAAAGGCTAGAGCAACTGTGCATTTAGACTCCCAAAAAACAAGTACCACTAGACAGGAAGTATGCGCGCTAGTGGCTTTTCTTGACTTAAATTTCTTTTTCGGCTAAACACTACCCGTTACAATAACACGTTCGCTAATTTTCACGTCTTTGCACTTGTGTACGTTCAATGCACGTGGTTGTGCGGTAGTACATTTGCATTTGTGAGTGAGATCTGAGGTGAAAGTCGTTGTGTGCAGTTCCCGGGTTGAGCCCCGGGGTCGCGGCAGTTTCCCTCCATTCGGCTGGCGTCTTCAAGGGAAGGGGATTACCTCAAGACTGAATTCCAGTAATGTCCCCGGGCGGTGTGTTTTGTTGCCGTGTTGTGGCCGTTCCGTCGGCGTTAGAGAAATGGGCAGTCTGTGCGAACCGAAGTGAATGCTCGTGAACGATTTGTGGGCCTGTGTTGTGAATATTACCTCCTTCTCAATGTGTTCTAAATCAGTTTTATTCGAATAAATGGGTGAGATTTTCTCCTTTCCGTACGTAAGTGTTTGCTTCGGCCGGTACGTGTTAGCAATTTTGCCGTTAGATTTACGCACCGAGGTCCACCTGCAGACTTGTTGGGATTATTTCAAAGAAACGAGAAGGTTTACCAAACGGAAGAAGTGTTGACAGCAGGTGAGCTCCGTTTTAGCATCTTGCTACTTTCGAAGCGTAGACAGCTGCAATTTGCCGATACTGAGGATCCCTTTATGTTTGTTCAAATTGTGGCTCAATCCTGCCAACTTCATGGCCTTGCCATGCGTGATATGCACCCTCGATGAAATACGACAAGTGTTATCGCTCACAGATTGCTTCGGAATTTATAATTATTATTATTATTGCGGTGATGCCGTGATTTGTACGCAAATACGCACGTCGCCATGCAGGGTTGCGTAAGCCCATGGGTACCTCGAAAGCTTACGTTATAGGGGCCCCCTTTTTCTTAAATTTGTCTAATGGGAGCTGTGGCGGATAAATTCTTGAAACGCGGTAAGGAGCCGGACAGGTAATACAGGTGTGCTCGTGCGAGTACATCTTAACATTGCGCGAAGTACATCGTGCTCGGCGGTGTACTCATGCGAGCGCACTGCCGAGTAACCAATACGTTTGCGTTAGATTGAGTTGCTTGTAACCGTCGCGTACAGCAATATGTGACAACGGACACCCATACCTTTGCGCAATTAGGCCGAGTATGTAGGCGACGCAAAATGTCATTTTAGAAGTGTTGCACTTCTAAAATGTCGCTTATATGTTTTATCCGATTAGTTCTAGGTCAGGTTTGGGTGAATTGTCGTGTGTGTAACACTTGCCTCCCGCTGGTTCGAAGTGAACTTTTCTCACTTCCATTTCCAATGCATGGAAATACCGGTAGATGCGCGTTGAACATTGATGCACAATGTCCTAGAGTTCAAAGTTGTATCACGACAAATCGAAGATTTTCTCGAATGCGTACTTCGATGCATCACAAATACAACTGATCACCTGAAGCATTCATAATCAGCAAAAATACGCCAATCACTCTTCATCATGTTTTATTATCACATCTATTGCACCGAGCATGCACCCAGCATGTATGCCACCCACCACCCACTGTTCCCACCGTGTCTACCACCAAACAAGAAGTGTCCCTGCATCCACCCCCAGCACACCCACCACATATCCCGGCACCCACCATCCGTGTGTATCCACCACCCACCCATTATAACCACCGAGGGGTCCACCAACCCACCTACTATCCCAGCATCCACCCGGCGTACCCACCAAGTGTCCCACGATGCCCACCATTATTCCCAGCATGTACACCACATTTCCCGTCATACCCACCAGAATTTCCAAAGCATTCCCAGCATAATTTTTTTGGTGGGCAATGCTGGGATTTTCAATAGGGTGACCGCACGCGAGGTCAATTGTGTCGATAGAGTGAAAGATAGGCGCTTTCACAGCATTTTCCTG
>JALIZH010017619.1:0-49556 GCA_030522465.1 Rhipicephalus appendiculatus
AGTATTTTGCTGTGGTTATATTACCAATCGTGAGGCCAGGTAGCGAAATTTTCTTGCACCTGCATTTCTACTTTTGGGAAGAGTTTCATTGTCTCACGTACTTTGTGTTTGGTGTGTCTGTACACGGAGCATTGATGTTTGTTTCGAAAAGAACAGCAAATGTATGATGGTGACGATGAAATAACTTTATTATGATCCAGATAACACGCAGCGAAGAAGTGCTAATCTGCAGTGGAAACTTCTAAGGATTCTGTGACATGTATGTGTCTCTTTCCGAAGCACACAAATGCAAACGTGTGCTGGGAAATGTGCCATGTTTGTGCGAATGTTAGGAAACTGTCGTATTCTCTTGTGTCTCTTTCTAATTGGTTTGTGTAGCGACATGACGATGCGTGAAAAACAAACCTGCTGGTACAATAAAGACGCATGCCGACAATTTCGCTCTGTCCGTTTCATGCTGACTTTGTGTAGATCGTGGAAAAAAATCAGTGGTGGCATCACGTTATTTGTATAACTGTAAATGATAAGTATTCACAATAACGCCTGCGATAAACATCCCCACAGTGGTTTGGGTGTCTGAGCAGTCAAGCGTCACATAATTTGGGTAAGGTCAAAGTTTTAGACCTCTGCTTCAAGGGCGCTTGGTAGGTACAGACATTCAGAAATTATGTCACCACGTGTGCTTTTTAGGGGCGAAGCTCCTTAGGGTGTGGGTCTGTCCCTCCTTTGTAGTATGTTGTAGTAGTAGTAGTAGGTAGCCACGTATAGTGGAATGTACCCACTCCACGTGATAAAGATGACGATGACGCCTGATGACCATGAAGAATAAGCGCGTTTCAGTATAGTGGAATGTACCCACTACACGTGATAACGATGACGATGACGCTGATGAGGAAAACAAAATCAGGGGCACCCCCTCATTGTGGTCCGTAGAGCTCTTGAACAAAATCATCTACCCCATATGTAAATAATAAAACATTGTGTATACACTTTATCAATATGTAAATAATGAATCATTGTGCATATACTGTATGTATAATCACACCACATTCCCGCGTTTGTGTGTCAGGTCTTTGTATGATGATCGAGTGGGCAAAATTTACGGGGAATGACGGTTTACCAGATTACCTCCGGAGCTTCGCCCACTCATCATCATTCACTTCGTGGATATGGCGTTATTTTTTTGGATTGCGCATTCTGGCATACGCCATGATGAAGAAATCCCGAGGTGTTAACCCATAAACAGCATTGCTTTAAAACGACAAAATACTCCGTAGAAACAGGCGACCTTCAGATGTCTTTATCGGATTCCGCGAGGAGCAATCGCAGTAGCGGACACCTTCTAAATACACAAACGAACAAACCCACTTCTTGAACACTGCGGTGTGGTGCATTTGGCATCACGCAGCAACAAAAGGTTAACGTTTAAAAAAAAGTTTTTTCGAACTTCGGTCCACTGAGATGTGAACGATCTCGCGGTGCGGGCACTCAACCGATTAGGCCACAGCTAAAAATGTGCGCGGATTAATACAACGTGGAGGAACTGGCATTCGTGATTGGTTGAAATCGGCCTAGCCTTGGTAGTGCTGCAACCAGCTTGTGAGATGGAGTATAGGGACTTTAGAAAGCGACGGGTGCGAGCGCTCGCTGCGGCGGCCGCTTTAAACAACCGTGCCTCCGAGATTACATCCGTGTCTCTTGCTGCTGTCAGGGAGGCAGCCCTTGCCGAAGCGGCCAAGCGGGCAGACAACACCTGCGCGCGATCTGGCGCGCGTAACGCGGTACACACTTCTCCGTGTGTCAAGCATACGATATCGCCCGCGCCGCCAATGTGTACTTGATCGAAGAAAATAAGTTCGTATGACAGCCCGAATTAAATTTTTTTAAAGCCGATTGGTCGAATCAGCGAAAAGATGTTTGACACTGCCATTAAAAAAATCTAGCAGACGTACCGCAAAGGAGCGGCGTGTTGAGTGTCATCGCACGATATTTTACATTTTGTTTCAACAGCTTCAACCGAATTTACGCGTTGATGTTTGGGCTTCGCGTCTTCATCGCTGAATATTTTACCATGTGCTACTAATGCGTGCCGTACTGCCAGTCCAGCGTGAAAAGGAGAGGTGCTTGCGTATCTTTCGACGATCTTCCCGCTGACATCGGTTCTCGTGAGCGCTGGACGGGAGCCATCTCGAGAAAAAAAAACTGGACTTGTCACTTCATCCCCAACCACACCGTGGTGTGCACTTCAGATATTAGTGAGGAAGACTTGAAAGATAACTGCATTATACGGTTGCTGAAACAGGGCGTCGTACGTAGTCTTTTCGGCGAGCAGAGGCTAGACGAAGAAGATGCAGAGGCTTTGGAGACTGCAACAGCGTGGAAAGGGGGAAAAAATGCCCCCCCCCCCTCCCCGAAGGGAATCGTGAGGAAATGCGAATGCGCCGACACCGACTTCAGCCATCGCCTTGAGAGGCGCCCAGCCAGCGAACGGTCGAGAGTGAGGCGCGAGCGGACGGGAGAGTGGGGCGCAGGGAGGAAAGAGAGCGAACGGCGAGAGAAGGAGCGGCGAAGCACTGCACCTACCCTCTCCCACACTCTCTCGCACCACATGCTCCGGTTGCTAGGGGCGAGGATAAGCGCGCGCGCCCGCAGCTGTTGCTATGGGAGAGGGAGTGAGAGCGGAGAGATAACACCTGCCGGCGCGCGGACACCTCCTCAACCTATCCTCCTCCTCCGCGGACAACGCCGGACAACGCCGCCTGACATAGCTCGACTAAGAAATGCATTCGCATTTAAAAAAATGAGCCGTTCCCAACCAACGCAGCGCCATACAGGGATACTTGTGCACTGTGCCCAACTGCAGTGTTGCAACGTGCACAGATAGCGCAGTGCACGCCCCAACATTGATTTTAAATGCCGAAACCGAAGGGAGAAATGTTGGAGGACATGGAGAATACCACATTATCCAAGGGTATCATTTCTGAGCAACTTCTGCCACTTTAAACCCAAATCTGCCCACGACTACACATGAGCTCGATGTGGAAAAGGGCCTTGCTCAAGGACAAGAACACTTGACGCGCCCTCATCTGCCAAGCAGCACTTGCTTCGGAACCCAGGAGCAGGAATTTTTTTCAGGGGAGGAGGGGGGGCACCGCAAGTATAAGGGGGGGGGGGGGGGAGTAGGAAGGCAAGGTTTATGGCGCGTTGTGTTTTATCCAGCTATGAAGTACCGGGGGTGCATGCGTAGGTATAGGATGGCAGCGAAACACGAGAATGTGCATGTTCTTCCTCAAGTAATCGCCTTTTCGCTAGCTCTCGGTGCTCGTAACGTCACTAAGTACGCTCAGCGGAGCCCCTTATTGCACCGCTGTTGAGTGTTGACATTGCTGCACGTTTCTGAAGTTTCATTATATTTCTAATTGTTTAGTCTAACTCACATGGTTTCTGTAATGTTGCGCTGAAGCAAATACAATACGCTGATTTGAACGAACAGGGCACAAGGATCAATAGAGAGTACAAGATGGGCAGAAACGAATGATTTTCCTACAGCATATTTTATGAAACAGCACTAGTTAGCGAAAGACGATGTTGGTACGCAAACAAACTTATCCAGGCTTGGTAGTTCCTTGAACAAAATAAAGTGGCATGCGCTGTCGTGTTGTTACATTTTGTACTGTAGTAAAGACAATAGATGACAAAACACAACGCTAAAATCCAGACCAAAATGTACATCCACCTGAGGCTTACGGTGGCAAAATTACAATGAACTTCGAAAACCTAAATGATCAAACCAAACGGCGACGACATTGACCGAAACGGTCGATTACCTCGGAAGCGCTGATACTTATGTCTCTGTGAGAATACAAAGGTGCGAGCCCTGTCAAACGTTCTTCTGACATTGTCAAGCGCAGGTAGTTTTTCAGTAAATTCAGGCTCGAAAAGCTTCTCTCTGCTGAGGCGGTGGTGATTGGTAGTGTTACTAATATTTGAATAAGCATACAGAGATTGGGATAAAATTTTTCATCCCAGTGTGGAAGGGCGTCGGATCCTGTGCTAGAGCGCATGGCTGGATCGGTTTTCTCCCATTTGTACCACCAGAGACTTAGTTCTCCCATTACTGCCCATGAATGCCTTGAAGAGCTTTGCCGCGCTATGCTCTCTGGTGCCTCGCGCTTTCGGAATCATGGAGGAATTAATAACCTCAAAATATTCCAATAACTGTCCTGTGGCGCAAAAAGTGTTCATCCAGCTGTACCAGTGTAGAATCGATGAAATGAATGAACACGTTTCTGCGGTAATATTCTTCGGGGCTATCGGATATGTAGTCTGCTTGGCGATGGCGTGTGATATTTCGTCGACTGGACATGACTACATCAAACTTGTACGCCAAATATACCACTTTAGAAGAAAGTTTCGCAAAGGAGTCATCAGCCTCTTCACGGATTTTTCGCACTGCTTCCTGAACTACGTCTATTTCATGTATTGCCGCGCTAATGTCAACGTCCTTCGCCTGCAGCTTTCTGGACAGTGGCATTGTCATTGCTAGTACGTGTTTAGCAATTTGTAGGCTAAGGAGAAACGATGATGATAGTAACGCATCTAACAAGTTGTTTGCTTGTGTTGACCTTTCCAAATTTCCTCTCGCTCTGATGTCTTCCAGTGTAGCGATGACCGCTTCAAACAAATCTACAAAAGAAAGATGAGCGTCGTGCCTCTTTACCCAGCGCGTTTCGCACAAATTCAGGAGCCGCTTCCTTGGTACTGCGAGTACATCGAGCCAATGGTGTCTCGCAGAGCAGCAAAGCGCATAGCTGATTGCCTGAAAATTTTGCTGTTTCTTTCACTGTTACAAAGCACTTCCGGATATCCCCGACAGAGCAGGCAGCGCAAAGAACCAGGTTGAGCGCGTGACTGGCGCAATGCATGTATAGGGCGGATGGGTATTTTTCCCGCGCGGCAGCTTGTGCTCTATTCATTCTCCGAGCCATTGAATTAGCACCATCGTATCCTTGTCCACGGAGGTTTTCCATGTTGATACCAGTTTCAATGAAGAATTTTGTCATTTCTTCAGCGTGACCCCTGTCGGATTACTCTTGCTCGGGAACAAAACCCAGCAAAACCTCATCAATGTATTTTCGTTCCTTATTTAGACCTAGCACCAACAGTCAGTTGTTCATTGCCAGAAAGGTCAGTTGTTTCATCCTCTAATATAGCAAAACAACCTCAAGCACTGACATTTGAGGCTAGGCGCTGCCTAATAAGGTCTGCAGAAATTTCAACAGTTGTATTCTGAATGGTTGGGCTGATATAAGACGCGTTGCCGGGAAGTGCTACGTCACCGCAGTCCACTCACATGCGCAGAAGCGCTCTGAAATTTCCTTCATTCATATAATATCAATAATAATAATAATAATAATAATAATAATAATAATAATAATAATAACATTATTATCTGGGGTTTTACGCCCCAAAACCAGGATATGATTATGAGAGACGCCGTAGGGGAGGGCTCCAGAAATTTTGACCATCTGGTGTTCTTTAACGTGCACTGACATTGCACAGTACACGGGCCTCAACGATTTCGACTCCATCGAAATGCGACCGCCGCGGCCGGTATCGAACCCGCGACCTTCGGGCCAGCAGCCGAGCACCTTAGCCACTGCTCCACCGCGGCGCCCAAGCAAAACTGGCCGATGGCCGATCGTCGGGAAATGTGCGGCAGATCGCTGCAGGCCAATGAAGTCGGCATGAAGAGCTCGGGTAGCAAAAAGGCCGATCTATGCTGTCGACGTCGTCGGCGCTAGCTCGGCCGCGAATGCTGGCTCGGATGCTTTGGACGGTGTAATGCCGAGCTCAAGAGTTTTGGCTGGCCAGAGACGTCAGCTTCGAGCTGGCCCCACGCTGCTGGCCGGTGAACGATGCTCGCGATGCTCTGCGCGCGCCTGCGCCCTGCGGCGCCGACTTCAGTTCAGGCGTCCTCCTCCTCCACATTTATAAAAGTGGCTGTTAAACTTAGGAGAGGGAACTCCTTGCGTCCTTTCCTCTCCTCCTTTCTCTGAAAGCGCCCGCAAGTAGGAGAGTGGCGCTACTGATACTGCTACCGCCTCGGAGGTCACGTGGGACACCGGCGAGGTCCTTTTGGCGGGAAGAAGTTAGAGTTCTGTGGTGGCTGTTTGGACGCTGCACCCACGCTTTCTTTGTTCCGCGCTGTCAACTTGTGCGTTGTCAATTATCCTTTCTGTCAACTTTTCCTACCTACGGGCCCCCACATTTACACGTAAGTCGTGT
This sequence comes from Rhipicephalus appendiculatus, assembly GCA_030522465.1. Lineage (NCBI taxonomy): Eukaryota > Metazoa > Arthropoda > Arachnida > Ixodida > Ixodidae > Rhipicephalus > Rhipicephalus appendiculatus. The sequence continues at coordinate 6,289 of JALIZH010017619.1, forward strand.
GTCTTATTTACGCTATTCGCGCCTATATTTTTAAACGTTAAGTTCGAGGGATAGACCGTTGAGGCTTTGTTCCCTTAGAGAGTTCGTCTGCGATTTTCGATCTCTTCACCCGACATGTTGAACTGCCTGTCACATATTTCGAGACTGAATGAAATCTATGTGAGCATGTGGAAGTAGATTTTTTTTTTGAATGCAGCGTTGTTCTGGGGCATTGCCCATCGTGTGCACGATGTAGTACGCTGCAGTTGTACATCTTGCGCCGCTCTCGTCAACCAGGTTCAATGCGACGACTATTTTTCGGCTTGCAAATGCGAAGCTGTGTTTGCGGTGCGTATTGAGCATAAGTTACCACACCACTGTTCAAAAACTATAAACCGTACAATCGCATTTGCTGTCATCGCGTTATGCATGCTGCACGTCTTATAGTTTCGTTTTGAGTGAACAGTTGCATCATTTAATTAGAAACAACCTAGAATAAAGTAAACTTAATTTTCTATTTTTGTCCATGCATTACTCGTAGCAGGGGCCACTGGTAAATTGCTTGATAATACTAATTTTGAATTAATTATAGCGGTTATAGCGGTAGTTGTGGCGCGGCTCGGCGAGTTACAAAGCTAAGCCACGCTCAGCCATGGTTTCATCGTATTGCCGCGTTGTCTAATTCCATAGTTCCGTTTCCACTCCGGGGTTTCCCAACACGCTGGGCCATTTCGTGTGCGTGCGATCTCGCCGTCACGCGTCCATGCTGCGAGTGCGCTTGGAGGGAACGTGTCATATGTTTGCCGCGCCAACGAAGCTTGCCGTGCAATTGGAACAGCTCTCGAGCGGGCAACACTCTCCCGATGGAAAACTTGCGCCTGTGGTGAAATTAAAAATATGCAGCGGCTATTTTACTCGCTCAGTTCACAGAAAAGCACTTCGTTAAGATGGGTTATGGTGGCCAAGTTAGTTTCGTTAATAAGGTAGATGACAACGTATCGGAAGGAGTAAACATTTCGTAAGACCGAGCTTTTTTCTTCGAGCATGCACTGTAAGGCCATCGCGTTGCAGTATCTGGGCGCGTTAATCACGGTGCTAGACAGGCTGCTGCTCGTTGTGGAGTTCAAGCGAGAGAGGAAGCTTTTTCGACGTTTTCTTTACTTCTCGTTTTTTCTTAGCTTCCCGTTTTCAAGCCCAGAGGTCAAAATTTATATGTCGTGTTGCAGTTGTACATGTGTCCACAACGAACGCATAGTCATGCGATTTTTTTAACGGTGTCGTAATAGCGGTTTCACGCATTTGATGATTGAAATTCATGTCACATGCATTTTTTTTTATTTGTGATACAGCCCCAGTGCATAGTTCTGCCATGTTTCGCAGTGTTGACCGCGATGGCATTCTGAACTCTATGCGCATGTTTCCTTAAAATGTCGGAAAGAGATGTCGGGACCTTTAGCGAAATAATACCCCTTTCACACGGGCGCGCAAAAAGTCTTTTATGTAAAGCGGTCTTTCACGAAGTTGAAATACTTTTTAGGAAGAGGCGTTGCCTCGCAGACACACGGCACAGACGATCTCTTTTTAGAGTTTTCTTCTCAACGCGCTACCGAAAGCGTGGCGCTAGCTTTCAAAACAGAACCAGTCGAAATAAATACATGTATCTCGACTAGAATGTGATAATTTATAGTATTGCTCGTTTTCTGAAATAAATTTAACAATTCCAGTTTGAAAAACAGTTGATGTAAATATGTATTGTAAAGCTTTAAGGAGCGTTGGCATAACTGGCGACCTTTACATGTTGGTCTGGCAATGGTGGGCTTTTGTTTTCTCCGTTGGCGCCCTCGTCTCGCCATGGATGATCGCACGGAGGGAAAAGTGAGAATTGCAAGTCTCATAGCTTGTAATTCCTCTCTGGAAAACGAGGCAGACGCGGCAAGAGCAATTAAGGACGGCATAAAGCAACTACTACTGCTGAGCAATTCCGTACTGTGCATCTCGGTGCTGTCTGCAAGGGTCTGCGACCGAGCAACTTGGGCGTTCAGGCGGAATGAAAGGTGGTTCGAGGAAACCGTGCCTTATCTAGGTGAGGACAATTTTAAAAACAGTCGTTTCGAGTGAACCCGTCCATATTCCGCTTCATCGTGGAGAGTTTGCGGCGTGAGCTCGAGCGACAAAGCACAAACATGCGCCAGCAGATCTCTCCGGAAAAGCGAGTCGCCCTTGGCCTCTACAAGCCCTGCTCATCGGCCGAAGATAGAACTGTGGCGAACCTTTTCGGCGTAGGGCGCTCGACAGTAAACACCGTGTACCGGGAGTTTTGCGAGGCGGTTGTCGACGTTCTCCAAGAAGACTGGATCAAAATGATCACTGAAGAGGAAATGGCAAGGCACATCCGTGAATTCGAGGCTGTGTGCGGTTTCCGTCAAGGTGTCGGCCACTTCCCCATTTCGCCTCCGAAGACGAACGCCACAGACTACTACAACTATAAAGGCTGGTAAGTGGCCTAATAAAACTAGTTTCATTAAACGGCGCAATTTGTACAAAAGTACTGCAGTCAGAAGGTAGCACTGCTGAACATTTTTCGTTACACTATACAGGGCGTTAAAAAATAAACTTGATGGCCTTCTTAAAATTCAGCACTAGGCAGCACGTGAAAACCACCTTTGTAGATAAGTTATGTACCCAGGGGGGACAAAAAGTGATGATTAAGTTAACGCTGTCAATTGAACAATTAACATTGAATAATGAACTTTTTAGCGACTGTAGCAAGCGGGCATGTTTGTATTGAAAGTATATAGGCAGTCGCATTTCTAGACAGTTTCACTTGCAATGATTCTTCTAGCATATCTGTGCTCCCTATGCTTCTAGCATGTCTGTGCTCCTAGCATGATTACGCATGCTAGACAGTGAGCACTGGCGCAAAGCTCGTCCTCGATGTGCCGCGGCAATTACGTGAGGCGTTTAATCTGACAACGGGTCGTAGTCATAGGCAAAGATGATAACGCTTTGTCTTTTACTACCGCCTGGCGAGAGCAAGCAATGACTGCACGTCACAGCAGGGGAGGAACATTGCGCCGAGTCTCACCGCCTTGCATGCGTAATCATGCAAACCAGAATTGAACTTTGTAGTGGGGTATCTGGGAGCACAGACATGCTAGAAGAATCATTCCAAGTGGAACTGTCTAGAAATGCGACTGCCTTTATATTTTCAATACAAACATGCCCGCTTGCTACAGTCGCTAAAAAGTTCATTATTCGATGTTAGTTAATTGTTTGGATGACAGCACTAACTAATGCATCAGTTCGTGTCCCCCCTGGATACATAACTTATCTGCAAAGGTGGCTTTCACGTGCTTCCTAGTGCTGAATTTTAAGAAGGCCATAAAGTTTTTTTTTGAACACCCTGTAATACACGCGTTGCGCTATGTCATAAGGGAAGTCAGCATCGCAAGAAAAAACAGCATTGCATTGATTTATTTGGCCAGAAGCTTCTGGTGAGCGCATAATTTAGATGCTACTGTCTCGGAACGTCTAGAGACACCAGAGCAAGCCCAGCAATACAGTTTACATGTCAACATTTTAATGCAACAGCTTTAACATACATGATTGTAAGTGTACTGGTAATTACATGTTAGCAACGGCCACAGAAGACAACGGTATTTAAGCTGGCGCAGAACAAAATACATTGTACAGAGATAATTGAATTCGATTTCTACAGCTCTAGCAAAAAAAAGTGATCAATTAATGGCCAGGGAAAACAGCACTAGATCAGCTGCACTGAACGAAATGCGTTTTAAACAGAGCTGAGCTAGCTGGTAAGTATTCATTATAAACGACAGGGCACGGAAACACGGACACAAGAAAGGAGGCATTTGTGGTGTTTTCACATTTTTCTTGTGTTTGTGTTTGAAGGCCCTGTCTTTTGGAATGAATTTTAAAGACATTTACGAAAAAAGAAATTGCATGACTCTATAAAACATGCTGTACTCCATTAATGACCAGAAAGAGCAGCTAACGAAATGTACGTAGTTAATACTAAAAGTAGGCTGCATGACGTGAACTACAAAAAAAATTACATATTGCACTCTATTGTACCATGCTACGCTCTGCTTAAGCAACCAGTACATTGTTCCTATGATCCTGTATATTAACGTTGGGGCGCCTGGATGCTGCCACGGCTCGCACGTCTTTGGAGTTTCGCAGCTATGCAAAGCCACTGAGGGTCCACTTTTCAAAGCACCGCTTGCCACAATAGGCAGCACAGCCGTACCGCCACACATTCTGTGCGATCAGGCCTTTCCATTGACACCCAACGTCATGAAGCCCTTTGGACACCGCGGTGCATTAAGCGATGCTGAAAAATGTTTCAACTACCACTTAAGTGCAGCACGGATAATTGTCGAAAACGCATTTGGGAGGCTTAAGGCCAGGTTCAGATTCACTGCCAAGAGAATGGAGTGCCTTGTGGACAATGCCCGCTTGGTTATAAAGGCTTGCTGCGTGCTAAACAACATTTACCGAACACTTCAACGACACTGTCCACTCACAGTGGATAAGCGAGGAGCAGCAGTCGAACGTTGAGTTTCCACAGCCATCATGCACCACTGAAGCTCATGTTGGAAACGCAACAGCCATAAGGGCCGCACTTGTTAAATACTACAACCAAGGTAACTAAAGTCACCAGAGCGAGTGCTTCAAGTCCAATCACTTTTTATTGAGGAATGACACCATAGCATCTACAAGCTTCTCCTGCAACTTTGAGTGCCTTGTGTGCTGCTTCAAACTGTTCTCTCAGGAGCCGCTGTTCCATGAGCATCTTCTCTTGAAAGTCACCAGTTGTAGACCTTTTTTTTGGGGGGGGGGGGGGGGGGGGTGCCATCCGAACTGTCGTTGGCACGCTTTCTGCGGCCCTGGGCAACGTTACTAGATCCTTTCCAGTTGTCAAACTCAGCCTGAACTGCCCCGGAAACATGACCCCTCTCCGTTTACTGTCACCAGGGGGCGCTGCCGCCACGGTCAGCCCGATTGGCAGGTCGGCTCGCAGCTAAACCTGGCTAAACACGCAGCCTCCTTCTGCAGTTCAACGCGGTAACGGATGTTGTCCATAGGTTCTGCATGCTTTTTTCGGCTAACATTTTTCCTGTATTAGAGACAAATTGGTTGCTATTATCCAGAAAACCGGGAAAAGTTGAGTGGGCGACCCGTATTGCTTGCGATCTTCCGATTAGCGCATACCGCGAACGCCCGGCTGCAGGCTCGGTTCGAAATGGCTAGAATATTTCCGCACAACGTTTACACGCTCCGCCACTCGCAAGCGTGGTTGCTTGTGCTTGTTGGTGTAACAATTAGCGTCTTGATAACGCGAACGACCAGCGAGGACAAGAGAAAGAAGACGAGGACTCAAAGCGCTCGCACTTACCTTTACTGCAGCCTAGCACCTAGCTTTGCAGCGGCCGCAGCGAAAAAAAGTATGTATGGCATGTCAGGTCACTGAATGACTTGACCTCCAGATGCGAGCTTTCTGTGTAGACAGTTGATGGTACAAGCCGCCCATTTGCACTGACTGACAAACAAAAATCGCTTGAGAACGTCACTGCCTTACCGACTCGCGGGACTGCGTTTTCTACTTCGAGTTTGTACAGGACGACAGTAGAACCAAGGAGTTCAGTCGACCAGCCTTGCACCCGCCGTCCCTCGTGCGCCATTGTCGATAGCTCCTCGAACAGGGACTGGGTGCTATCGAGTGCGACGCTGCCTGCCACAGAGCAGCCTCTCTCCCCATAATCAAAGGTGTTCGGCGCTATGTTTTCTTGTTCGGCGTCGTCCTGAACATTGCGACGCTTCGGTTGGAGCGGTAGCCTCACGGCAGGTGCTTTGCGTTTCCGCGCATGCTTTGACAGATATTTTGGACAGTTGGGAAACAAGCGAGGTAGGGCGTCATCCTTGAGGCTCCATTTGTCTCGTGGTATGACGACGACGTCACCGCCGATCTTGTGCACGAAGTTTTTCACAATGTCTTCTTCCTGAAAGTGAAGGTCCCACACAACACAAGAGCTCGTGAGCTCCCTGTCGCTTCTTGGGATCGCGTGTTGCCATTCTTGAAGTGCAGTGGCCCGAGAGGTGTCCCTCTCGGGCCACTGCACCCGTTGCTTCTTCCGTGCGCCCTGGGCTGATTGCTCGCCCGCGTTCGACGAACCGCGCTCACTTGTGTCCACCCGTGCGGCTAAGGATGATGCGTGCGACGCCATGTTCTCTGGAAGCGTCCCCACGTGATCTCCCCGACCCGCTCGCCCTGCTTACGAGAGCACACAAAAAATAATGTTTAAAGGGCTTTATTGCGCCACCCATAAGGAGGAGGAGGAATAAACGTTTATTGCACGAAACGGTATCGCGGTGCAAGGCCCGCGTCTACCCTAGGTGGGAGGTCTCCTCATTCCAGGAACCCTCTGGCTTTCGCTGCCTCCTTGGCCCTGGCGACGAGACGTCCTTGTTCGTCCAGGTCCTCCGAGGCGAGCTTGGCCTCCCACGTTTCGATGAGGTGTTCGTTTGCTTGACCGGCGTCACAGGCATTCGGCGAAGGCGATGAGTTGGTGTTTATATTGCATGGACACGCGAAGGATCATGTGGGGCAAGGTGTCAGGTACACCGCAGACTGGGCAGAGATATTCGTGCAATGTTGGGTACAGCCTGTGCATGAGTATACCGTGTATGTAGGTGTTGCTCTGAAGTCCTTCGCAGTATGGTGCTGTCCTCTTTGTTGAGCTTTGAATGTGGCGGTGGGTACTCTCTGCGTTCCAGCCTGTGGTGTTGTAGTATTGCAGAGTAAGTGATTGGTACGGGCTCAGCCTCCGTGGACGTAGTCCTGGCGTCTGGAGAGTGGGAAGGTATAGCCCGGTAGGCGTGATCGCGGGCCACGGCGTGTGCCGCCTTATTCCCCCTCCAGCCCCTCGTGCCCAGGAACCCATGTGACACAGGTGTACGGCATCGGAATGCTTCGGCGCTTCAGTATCTTGAGCGCTTGGGCAGACACACGACCTTTAGAGTAGCATCGCATGGCTGCTTGCGAATCAGTAAATATGACACCTGCATCCAAGCACGTAGTGGTAGCAAGTGCGATTGCCGCCTCTTCTGCAGTTTCTGGGCGTTGGGCGCGAACTGTGGCAGATTCGAGCTCTATGCCCCGAGAATCTACGACGCTCAAAGCGTAGGCGTCTCTAGTGGGATACTTGGCTGCGTCTGTATATCTGGCGTCCGCATCTTGGTTGTGATTTCGCCGCAGAACATTCACTCGGGCTTGCCTTCCTTCCTTGTGATGCATGGGGTGCATGTTGCGTGGAATTGGTGCAATGCAGAGAGATTCGCGGATGTTTGGCGGGATTCGTTCTTTTCGGTCCGTGTTTGTGTCGGCTATAAAGGTCTCGCCGTATTTGAGCCGCTGAAGCACTGATCTTTCAGTGGGCGAGAGCTTTAGCCGTTCTAGTTGACTAGCCTTGTGAGCTTCGGCTAGTTCCTGCCAGGTGTTGTGTACACCCATCTTTAGAAGTTTGGCAGTGGAAGCCGTGAATGGGATCCCCAAAGCGATTTTCGTGGCCTTACGAATAATGATGTTGAGCTTCTCTATCTCTGCATTCTTCAGCGCGAGGTACGGAGTGCCATAGGTTATTCGACTGCTGAGGAGAGCTTGCATCACACGGAGCGTGCCTTGCTCTTTGAAGCCGCTTCTACGGTTTGCAAATCTCCTGACGAGATGCGTTAACTGCGATAGCGTGCGCTGTAGCAGAGGGAGTGTGGCCGCTCCGGACCCATCTTTGTGGATGTGGAGTCCCAGCACTCGTAATGTTTCCACTTTCGGGATGGGCTTTCCGTTTAGGGTGACGCTGGGATCGGGTTCATTGTAGGCGGCTGGCCGTCCTCTCGTTCTGGACTTCAGAATGAGGTGTTCCGACTTCTCGGGAGCGCATCGGAGGCCGCATTTTTGCAAGTACCTCTCGATCGTATCTATCGCTTCTTGTAAGCGCATTTCTTGCGTTCCGGTATTGGATGCCCTTGTCCATAGCGTAATATCATCTGCATAAAAAGCATGTCGTAGGTCCGGTATAGCGTCGAGGAGTTTGGGTAGTTTGATCAAGGCAACATTGAAGAGCAACGGGGAAATGACCGAACCCTGCGGAGTACCTCTGCTCGGTAGTCGGAAAGTGTCGCTGCGGAGGTTGTATATTCCCACTGTGGCCGAGCGGTGCGTGAGAAAATTCCTGACGTAGTTGTATACCCGAGACCCGCAGTCCAGGTGTTCAAGATAGGTGAGGATAGCGTCGTGACTGACGTGGTCAAAAGCTCCCTTTATATCAATGGCTACAATTGAAGATTTGCTTCTGGTGCACAGGTGATCGATGAGGTCTTCCTTGAGCAGAAGGAAGATGTCTTGTGTTGATAGGTGTTGCCTGAACCCGAACATTGTGTGCGGAAAATGTCCCTTGTCCTCGAGGTACGCAGTTAGTCGGTTGTGTACCATGTGCTCGAATAGTTTCCCTACGCACGAGGTAAGGGAAATGGGGCGCAGGTTCTCGATGCTGAGGGACTTGTTGGGTTTTGGGATCATGGTGATCTCCGAATGCTTCCAGGTTGCCGGTATTTCTCCGCTCTCCCAGCATTCGTTGAAATACTGGAGTAGGGCTTCGATTGCCTGCTGTGGAAGGTTGCGGAGATGCTTGTTGATAATTCGATCCTTGCCTGGGCTGGTGTTTCTGGTGAGTGCAGAAAGTTGCTCCGCAGAGTTCAGCCTGTGTAAAGGGTTCATCAAGTTCGGGGTTTGGTTTTCCACCGTATGCTCTGTCATGTGCCGTCGTGGTTATGGGTGGGTCTTCGCACAGCTTCTTCTGGACCTCTCGAAGGAGATTCTCCTCTGATCCTGCATAGTTGTGTACCAGCCTGCAGAGGTTTTGCCGCTGCTGCGTCCTTGTAGGACCGTTGCCGAGGAGAGCGCGAAGAATGTGCCACGTTTTCTTAGTGCTTAGAGTTCCCCGTAGTGCGTCGCAGAATGCATACCAATTCTGTCTTGCGAGCTTTTCTGCATATTCCTGTGCTTGTTCAGTAAGCCGGGCTATTCTCTTCTTGAGTTGCTTATTCAGCTTCTGTCTCTTCCATCTCCTGAAGAGAGATCTTCTGGCTTCCCAGAGTTGGAGGAGGTGCGTGTCAACGGCTGGTGCTTTCTCATTCAGCTGGATTCTTTTCGTGTGACGTTCCGCCACATCGAGGACCTTCCTCATCCAGTCGTCTATGTTATCGATGGTGGTCTCAACATTTAGGGCATCTCTGAAGGAGTTCCACTCCGTTATTTGGGCCGTGCCAATCCTGGTGGGTTTGCGAGTGTGAGCTACGTTTAACTGGACGATGTGGTGGTCACTGCCCAGGGTTTCTGGGAGACAGCTCCACTCTGCCGAGCGCACGTTTAGCATGAACGTGAGATCTGGGTTCGTGTCTCTGGAGACACTATTCCCTACCCTTGTTGTCTGGAGTGGATCATTCCACAGAGTCAGTCTGTGCTGCTGAGCAGTGTCGTGTACTCGGGCGCCTTTCTTTGTAGTGGTATAGTAGCCCCAAGCCGTGTAGGGGCGTTGAAGTCTCCCATTACAACCACTTGGTGACCATCGGCGCGTTTCTTCAGTTCTCGTACTAAGAGGTCGAAGTCTGGCAGTTGGTCTTTTGGGGGGGCTGTACACGCTCACAACAATGAGTCTCTTGTGCGATTTCCTTTCCGGTATTACTTCTATCATGGTATGTTCGATAGGTGTGTTGACCGGTTCCAATGCCTGTACCGTGAGATTATTTTTTGTGAGTATTGCTGTGCGCTCTGTTTGGACGTGGGCGTTGTACCCTTGCAGCCGCACATTCCGTGCATTTGTTTCTCGCAGTGCTATAAGGTCGGGTGGGTCTTGTTTGACAAATTCTTGTAAGGTAGCATGGCGTGGACGGTAGGAACGACAGTTCCACTGCCAGATGCGGAGAGTTGAGAGCGTGTTTGTCGTCCTTTGGTTAGGGACCGCCATCATCAATCCGGTTCAGGTCCCCGCTGGCGCTGGCGGGTAGGGGAAACTGAGCGAGAAGTACTTCGACCATTTCCTCGTGCCCTCTTCCTGTCAGGATGAACGTCAGTTAGGGAAGTGTTGAGGTGCTCTTTAGTGACGTAAGTCTTCTTCACGTATGCTATAAAGTTGTTTAGCTGCGCTGCAAGTCCGTCCACTTTGGCGTCTAACGTGGTAATCTTGTTGGTCATGCTTGCGGCGAAATTTGCTATTGCTGACTGCACTATGTTCTCAACTGTAGTGTGGATGCTTTTCATGAGGCTTTCTTGTAAGATCTTGAATCTTGCGTCGACAATAGATTCGATATCTGCTGAGGGAAGGAGGGTACCCGGTTGTCCATCGTTCTTTTGGTCGATCGTGCATCTCTGGTGCAGCTTGTCTATGAGGTCCCTTTACTGCTCACATTTTCTAAGAAGCTTGTTCGTATTGTCTTGCTGTTTCTGGTGGCTCTGTATCAGCTTATCGATAAGGGCCTGTTGGCTTTGTAGTTGACTGGCTTGATGCTGTAATGTACTTTGTTGACTGTTAACCCTGTCTTGGAGAGATCGTAAGGCTTCATTGTCAAGCGACGAAGACATGCACTTGGTTGTAGCTCCGGAGCCGCTCGAACCACTTGCTGCAGTCGCATAGCTCACTCTTTTGGGCGAGTGCGAGTGCGAGTGCGAGCGTGAGCGTGACCGGGATGGTGTTCGTGAGGATGGTCGGAGTATAGGCCTTGATTGACGTCGTATGGGAGTGCTGCCAGCGTTGCTGCGGAAGTTGGTGGTTTGGCTTCCTAATTCCGGAAAATCTTCGTCCCCTAGACTTTTGCGACAGTCTCGTGCTTTGAGCCTGTCCATTCGTTGCTGTCGTATATGGAATGGCGGTGGATTGGGTTTAAGCCTTTTCTTGCAATCTTTGCTTGCAGTTTCATGCTCCTCTCCGCATAGCTTACAGGCGGGTTTGCACGCGTGGTCGGATGGTTGGTTGGCCTTGCCGCATTTAGAGCAGAAGTCTGGCAGTGGTCGTGGGCAGACGTCCTGACGGTGTCCCGTGTTGCCGCAGGTCCTGCAATATTGCACCGATTTTCGATAGGGTCTGCATCGAAAGTTGAGACTGTGGAAACGGACGTAATAAGGTACGTGCAGTCCTTGGAAAAAGATCACCGCCGCGGACGATTGCCCGAGCATACGGGCGTGGAGAATTGTGTACCGCGCTGGTGCGTGGAGGCCTGCCTTGAGTTCTTCCTCACTCGTGCCGGGCAGAAGTCCGCTTATGACACCGCGGGGATACGTCGTCCGGTGTTCTCGTGTTGCCTTTTACGGTGAAGAAAGTGCCGCCAAGTTGTATGCTGGTGATGCTTCCGAGTTTTTTCGCGTCTTCCCATTCGGCCGTGCTTGTTATAATCAGGTTTTCTAGTCGCTGGACTTGCACGCACACTTTCTCGCCGAAGACTTGCTGTGTGAGGCCACTGGCTCTTCTGATGGCGTGCATGATGGCGATATTGTTCCACTTCGCTAGCTCGAGGCCTGCTTGTGGACGGTATACAACCTTGTAGTCGTCAAATGGTAGTGGGGTGGCATCATATGCTTGCGACGGTGGGTTTGGGGTTGTGCGTTGACGGTTCTTCTTTGCGTTGCTTTCCTTCTGGTGCCGTGTTTTCCCCGGCGTCTTTCTTGCCTTTTCTACCTCTCGTGATCCAAAGGCTTTCACGTTCAATTGTTCTACCGCTGCTGGCGTCATACCTCCAGGTAGCCGCTGCGTTCCGTATGTCGGTCGCGTCCGTATGCATCGCGTTGGTATCGTCCAGCTGGTCAGTGGGCGTGTAGTTTGTTTTTTCGTCTGCTAGACTCATCTTGGAAACTGGTCGCCGCGTGGGCTGGTGCCGGTGCAATGCTCCCAGGAGCGCTCGAGCGTCGCGAGCACGCGCCGCGCGCTAACGGCACGTCCTCCGATGGGCTTGCGTTCGACGTTAGGTTTAGCAAGGCGGGTGTGAAGCCTCACAAAAATCAGGAAATAGGACACTCACTTGGTGGTGGCTAGCGTCCGCCGATTCCTCTCATCTTGTCTGTTAAGCAGATGCCAGAATGAGGTTGGTCATGAGCCGTGATGCTGGTTGAGAAGCGCGAGAAGCGGGAGCCCATGTGAAGCACACCTGCACTCCACAGCCCCCTAGCGGCTTTTTTCGCCACCCATAACATATAAAAAATATTTCTATGGAGAGCCCAGGTGAGAGGACAATGGAGTGTTGCCTACTCTTTTCATCACTTCATAATCGCTAGCGCCCACTGGTTTTGGGGCTACTCTTTTACCGCCCTGAAAGAGATCGGCGAGCTCCGCTTCTAGAAAAGACCGCTTCTGAAAAAGAGATCGCTCTCTGTCGTGTGACTGCGGCTGAAACTCTTTTTCGGAAGAAGTCTTCCTGCTTAAAAGACTTTCAAGTGCCCGTGTGACAGGGGTATAATTGAATTGGGCCAACATCAGTTCGGTAAATTATTTTCATCTGTAGCTGCATTGCCCTAAGGACAAAATAATTATACGAGAGAACAATCAACCTTAATTATAACCACATTTTTTTTGTTGTCACTTTTTTGCTATTCTTCACTGGAACGTCGTTTTCATGAATTCACTTTAGTGCCTTGATTTGTGAATTATTTTGGCACAGAACTGTTCGCATACCTATATCGGATCGCGTGTGGCATAAGCAAACATAATTTTTAAAAAAAATTATCGCACTTCGCCCTAGTGCATGGTGCCAAGCCTGGAGGAAAAGCGCAGCTCGGTAGCCTTGCTTGTTTCTCTTTATTTTATCTTTCTTCTCTTTCTCTCTTGTTTCTTTTTTTCTCGTTTCGTATCTATTTCCTTCTCTGTCTTTCCCTTTCTTGCTCATTGTATCTTTATTTCTCTTTGTCTTGTGTTTTTTTTGCTATTTATCGTGTCTGTTTGTATCTCTTTTTTTGCGTTTCTTTGTCTTTCTATCTTAACTTATGCGACTTTCTCTTTCTCTGCTTCTTTCTCTCCCCTTTGTTTATTGCTCTTTTGTTCTCTGTTTTTTTATCTCCTTTTCATGTCTGTTTCTTTCTATGTAACACCCTGATTCTCTCTCTTTATTTATTTCTCTTTTTCTTGATATCTATTTTCCCTTTTTTTTTCTCGCGCTACATATTCCATTTCTTCCTTTGTGATTCACGTGCTCCACTTTGCCGAGTAGAGTTTTCGTTCAACGCTCGCACCTGCTTTACTTGGTAGTGCGCACTCCCAATTCCCGTGGAGCACACCCATCTGTGGAGTTTTGCACCGCGGAGGAGAAAAAGTTACCAATAAGCTTGAACGCTGTTAAAAACTGTTTGACTTGCTCTGAAAATCAACATTGCTTGAGATCGATGTTGCACCGGTTTGCATTAGACGGCAATGAGGGCTTTTGCGTGCATCACATTTAGTTTTGTACATTGGATTGGATTGGATAAAACTTTATTTGTGCCTGCAGTTGGGCACTCGCGCGTCCTGACGGGGCCTACGTCGTCTTCGGGGTTGCCGTTACTCGGCGCGGGTCTCCGCTCGCCGTTGCCGGCTCGCTGAGTCCCTGCCTTTCGAGCGCTCCGAGGACCTGCTGGACGGCCCAGAGCTGTTCGTCCTCGTCGTAGCTCTTCGCGGCCGCCTCGAGCCGCGACGGGATCGTTCTTGATCTTGCTTCCTCTGGGTGTTTGATGCAGTCCCTCGGGTATGTCTCGGAGTACATGCGATGCATGAGTGCCGGGCTCGGAAGCGATCCGGTCTGGAGCTGTCTCAGCAGTACCGCCTCCGCACGACTCAACCGCTTGTGCGGGAGTGGGAAAGTCCTGCGAGCCAGGCGGTAGGCCTTCGTTATGTCGTTATAGTCCGTCATGCGGTCCTTGGCTCCGAACCACGTCGGACGGTCTGTCGCAGGGGCGCGGTTAGTTAGCGCTCGCGCCGCTGCATGTGCCGTCTCGTTGTGGTTGCCGTTGCGTTCCGACGCGTCGCCCGCGTGCGAACCACTTAATTCTCACTTTTCTGTCTTGTAGTTTGGCCGTACGCAATACGCGCTCGGCTTCTCTACAGATTTGGCCTTTCGAGAAGTTTCGCACCGCCTGTCGAGAGTCACTCAGCACCGTAGGATTTATTTAACCGCTTCTCATAGTTGTGCGCACGAGGGGGGGGGCAGAGGGGGCGGCCGCCCCCCCCCCTAGTCACCCTAAGAAGGGGGGCGCAAAATCTGCCCCATACATTGACCTAATAGGGAAGGAGGGCGCTGCGACGAGCCTTCGCCCCCCCTTGAAGGGGAACCCTGCGCACGCCTATGCCGCTTCCAAAAAAGTTAGGCTTAACAGAAGTATTCCAAAACTACATTGGAGGGGTAATAGTTTTCAAGAATCACGCAGGAATCGAAATATTTTAGTTGATAGATACTGATGCCATATTTACACACTCATTGCTTAAAAAGTTTGCCGAGACATGAACTCGATCGTTGTCATTTAGCGCTCATTAGACAGTTTCAGGGCACCTTATTAACAGTGATCCTGTGGTGTGTAAACAACTTCTGGTTCCGTGTTCTATAAGCTTACTGCACCGACACAATGCGCGGTGTGTTGCGCATGCTGGTAGAGCGCACCTGGCCTCTAATTTCGTACAATGCTTATCATATGCATGCGTATACAATATAATTTATAACGAAGGTGCATTCCTTTATACAGGCATGCAACAATGCGTGTTGCACTTGATCAGAGGCCAGTTGCACTCTGTCCAGTTGGCATGTTCAAGAAAGCCTCATAAAACAAAGTCACTTAAAAAATGACTGTAGCTTGGCATGTGTAACTATGTATTTCATTGTCCATTCCTTTCATTTGATGTTTGCCTAATCAGGGCCTGCGCGTTGTCTTCTATATGGTGGAGTGTCGAAAGCTTCCTTGTTGATTATTTTTTTCTGAGTTCTTTTTTCAGTAATGCCAGGGCATCCAGAAAAAGCTGAGCACAGGTAAAAAAAATATGGAGAAATTTTTGAGAGCGAAGCATCACCGTAATCTTAGACAACTCAGATTGCAAAGTCTACAGTGGTCACGTGAGGTTGAAGAGAGTGCCGAATCGGGCTCACAAGCTGACAATGCAATTGGAGCTAATTACTTTTCCTCACACGAGGATAATATTTCTGCAGCAATTAGTGAGCACATTAATGAAGTACAGCCAGACAGCTTAAGCTCAGACAGTAACCTCCTGAGCTCTCCAATGCACAATGCATTTGCGCCATGTGCTAGTTCTAGTGACGAGCATCAACGCACCCCTGAACACCACATTGTTCAGTTTGATCCAATGTCAGTGAAGTCGCAGCTACAGGCGTGGGCTGTTCAGCATCGAATCTCTAAAATTGCTGTAGACACACTGCTTGCAATTCTCAAACCACATTTTCGGGAGCTCCCCGAAAGCCATCAGACCCTACTGCATACTACTCCAAGAAATGTTTCAGTTGTGCCAATGTCAAAATGACACTATGTACACATCGGTCTAGGAAATGGCTTGTCACATGTTCTTGATACGTGGGGTCCTTGCCTCACTAATTTTCATAGTCTAGCATTATCTTTCAATATTGATGGGCTTCCTCTATTTAAGAGCAGCCTGCAACAGTTATGGCCTATGCTGGCTCAAGTTCATCATCCCAATAGTAGAAGCCTTGACAATGTATTTGCTGTTGGTATTTATCACGGAATGTCAAAGCCATCTTCGCTAGATGACTATCTCAAGCAGTTTATCCAAGAGCTGAGACATATGCTAACTAGTGGCTTTTTTCACAGAGGCACAATATACAGGATTGATGTCAAAGCTGCACTTTGTGATGCACCAGCTAAGGCGTTTGTCAAAGCAACAAAATCTTTTTCTGGTTACTATGGCTACACCGTGACCAGTGCTCTCCTAACTGATGATTCATTCAGGTCCACAAGTCAGCCTGAGTACCACAGGAGGTGTTTCTCCTTTTACTGCACTTGGTCTACCTATGGTCTCAGGCTTTCCATTGATTATATGCATGTAGTTTGCCTTGGTGTGGTTCGCAAATTGGTAGGATACTGGGTGAGAGGCCCACTAAAAGTGAGACACTCACAGCAATGCATCAAACGAGTGTCCCAAACACTTCTCAAGTTTCGCAACCATGTGCCCAAGGACTTTCCAAGAAAGTGTCGGGAAATTAAACACTATGAAAGATGGAAAGCTACCGAGTTCCGTTTCCTGTTGCTATATGGCGGCCCAATCGCCCTCAAGGGCATTCTCCCGCACTATATGAACACTTCATCTCCTTGCACATTAGAGTCGCTATACTTTGTAGCCCAAAAATGGTGGGATGTCTGGATTATGCAAACCGGCTGCTTCGGTACTCTGTGCAACAATTCAGCAGACTCTATGGTAAGGAGTCACTTGTGTACAATGTTCATTGCCTGACTTATCTGGTGGAGGACTGTCGCAGGCTTGGCTGCTTGGATAACTTCAGCTGTTTCCCTTTTGAAAATTACCTAAAAAACTTGATACTGTGGGTAAAATCAGGAAACAAAGCACTTGAGCAAATACACAACATGATCAACGAAGAGCTGGCTAGCTCAATTTCGATCTCGTCCACGAGCTATGATCAACAAGACTCTGGCATCATACACTCAACCTGTCATGTTGCTGGCCCTGCTCTTTCATATGTGCACTGCAGGCAGTTTCGGAAAGCTATGTGGAACAGCAGCCTACTAACAACAAAAAGGCCAGACAACTGTGTTTTGCTGACGAATAATCGTGTGGTGCTTATACACAACTTTCTTCAGTCAGAATCACAAATTTTGATTGTAGGAAAACAATGCAAAATTATTGGGGACCTGTATACCAAACCTTGCCAGTCATCTATGCTGTCAGTATTTATTGTCTCATTGTGTAGCAGCTCCTTTGATGTATTTTTATACTCGGACATCGTTTCTAAAGGGCAGCTGCTGCCATACAAAGCTAAGAATGTTCTTGTGCCACTTTTCCATCTTCTGTAAACTGTGAATCCTGCATAACTTTTCTAGCTTAGTTTAATAAAGACATGTTAGTTTTGCTACCCCCAGGGGTATTTTTCTTCTCTTTGTGTGGAAAGGGGGTACAGAACCCAATATTCGGTAGGAGAAATGTAACTAAAAAAGCTGCATTACATCTTGCTCATAGTTGCAGTCCAGCTTTCTTTGTCTAACCATTAGGGAGAAATAGACATTCCAAGATGTGTAGTGATCTTTTGTTTGCAGAAACATTGAGAAATGCAGCAGGTTTTATTATGACACAGCCCCAAAGTGACATGAATGTATGAACGAATAACAAAACATTGATGAAATAAGCGTCATCTTTGCGCTACTTTTACTCTTTGGAACCAAATGACCTGTACATGTGGGGGCCCAGTTAGAAAACAACACAGCATGAACAACTCTGCACGGAAGCAATGAATTCAAAGTTCTTCAGCAACTATAAAAGATTTCAATAGGTCTGTATAAGTTTACACCTGTCATCGTAAAGGGGACCTATTAAATTATTTACAGTGAAAACTAGATGAGGCCATAGAACACATCAGACACGACCTATCATGTCCTGTCAAATTTTCTATGTCCACATTTAGTTTTTACGATAATTTTGTTGAATATGACTCGTACCAATATTCTAGTTAACGTGTGCATTAATTTGACCAGCCTTTTAGTTGTGTGCGTTTGTGTGTGTATGTCTAATTTTCTATGTCCATATTTAGTTTTTAGGACAATTTTGTTGAATATGGCTCGTACCAATATTCTTACACCAATATTCGTACCAATATTCTGATTCGTACCAATATTCTGTTGAATATGACTCGTACCCATAGTTCACGTGTGCGTAATCTGCCCAGCCTTTTAGTTGTGTGTGCGTCTGTGCGTGCGTGCGTGCGTGTGTGTGTGTGTGTGAAATGCACTGATATGTTCTGCTGAAACTGATCAGATGTTGCATGCATTTTTCTTCTGTCTTTTTATGGAAACAAACTTTCAGGTATCATGTGGTTGAATTTGAAAATTTCAGCACATATGTTGTACCCGACAACTGGGTGACGAGAGACAGTAACATGACGTGGTGCTTTTGGCCGCCATGTAACAGCAAACTGGAGCTCACAAAAATGCTGCAAAAAAGAGTGCCTGTAGGAGCTTCCTAGGATGAAATATGCTGCTCGCATTTTAGCCACAAAACGTGAGCTAACATATCTCCTCTTGTTCAATAGTCCTGCTGTATTGTGAACATGCATTGTTTTATCAGTTGTCATTCCACTTTTTATTCTTGCACTATTCACTGCATGTGGCTCAAGAATTTTTTCTGGACCTAATTCAGCTAAGCACTATTTGCTGCAAGCTATTTTCGTACAAGGCATTGGTGTTTTAATAAAACTTCTTGCTCTAATAAACGACATTTTCACACAGCAGTCGTAATTTGCTTTCTATGCCTACTGCAGGTTCATTAATGAGAGCTCAATAGGTATTGCCTGAAGCCGAAAACACGTCGGATTTGGACACAGAAGCTTCAAAAATTGAAAACCGTACAAGGCATAAAAGAATGAGACTTGTATATACTTCTGACGAGAGCTCAGCAGAGGAAAAGAGCACAATGGCAGAAAGCAAGGTTCGACTTTATGTCACCCAAATACTGAATTGTTTTGCAAAATAAGGTAACAGATGCTGCCACCAAAGTTGGTCTGCTCAGCTGTAGACATTGAAGGCAGTGTGTTAGACAAGCTGTTCCTCTACATAATCAAAATCCACAAATTTACTTTGTATAGATAATTTTGGAAGAGGAGAAAGTCACAGTGCACAGATAATCTACTTCCAAATTAGGTGTATATCTATTGTAGCTATATATATGTGACGACACTGCGATTACTTTCTGCAAAAATCATAAGCCTACCAAAGCAATATCACATGCGTAAGAATTTGGTTTTCAGAGTTGCTGATTTCTTGGTAGCAGGAGTAAATAGTTTTGTATCACAACTTGCAAAGGATTACCATGAAGGCCAATCTGAAGAACAAAGTGAGCCATAAGTTTACATTTTTATGTCCAATGTTATTGTGTTGACCTGTTCTGCCATTGCAGTTGCTCCTGTAGCACAAAGGCCTATGGTTAACTCGTGTGATCCCACAGTGCCATTAGGTGAGTGTGGTCATGTATGCTGTATATTTGATAAGTACAACCACTAGCAGAAATACCTGTAGAACTTTATATTGGCCCTAAAAAGGAGTCCTATGATTTTGTATGACCACACCAGAGGCCATATGTAAATATAATACTAACTAGTCCAATAGGTCTCAGCTTTTCGTCACCTGTAGGTTTAATACAGTATCAATTCGTACCATGGCATCAGTTATTTGCGACTCATAGGAATAATACTTTCAGATGTGTCCGGGAATGTTGCACAGGATGTCCAGTCTTGACTTCAATGCAAGTCTCAGGCTACCTGGTAAGATAATTACTGCATTCTTCTTTAATTTCTGCATTGCACGCAACAGTGTATTTATTTGTTACATTGCGCGCAAGTGTATAGCTTTGTGCAGGGCGGTCTATATTGGCAGTGCATATTTACATTGCTACAAGGCTACTATGGTTGGGTCGGGGTGTAGATCATGTTCATTTTTTTAAAGTAAAAGACTTGTATAAGCCTTATCAAAAACGAAAATTTACTCGGTAGCATCGGTGTCAGCATGAGCGATGCAAAAAATTATCATTATGTGATGACATCACCACATAATATTGCAGATAGCCAAAATTTGTGACGTCATAGGGATCTAACATCATGTGACATGATCGCTTGGTCAAAGGTGGCCTGATCACAGAGGCATTGCAAATCCAGCTGAGGTGCACAAGGCTCGCAATGGCTTCAATCCAGGAGGTAGTTCAAAACCACGTTAGGTGCAAAAAGCTTTCGGAAAGGGGGCGTTGGGTGTGGGGATAAATACGTGGAATTAGAAGGGAAAAAAAGACAGCTTTCGCCTTCAAGTCGTCTTAGGTGGATGCATTAGGGACACTGCGAGTTTTTCTTTTTGTATTTCTTCAAACTGTTGTACTTCTGCAGATCTTCAGGCATGTCCTGATATCAGTGATGCTACCGAGGTCTTCTGATTTGGAGCAATTTTTGGAGCAGCAAAATTTTCATTTTGGAGCACTTTGGAGCAGCAAAAATTTCCATTTTGGAGCACTTTGGAGCAGGTAATTTAGCATCTGGGAGCACTCTGGGAGTGCTCCCAGATGGAGCAACTGGAGCAACTAACATCCTAGAGTACACTGGAGAAGCAAGTTGCATTTACATTCAAGGACCTGAATAATTATTTTGGGGCTCTTGTGAAGAGCTAGAAATATTTCGATTCATTGCGAATCTCAGGGAACCAATCATCTCAGGAACACTCCCTATTTCACTCGATGATGCAGAAATGAGGGTGTCATGCGGTTGAGCATTTTGGGACAACTTGTTCAGCGATTATTTTCGTAGCATATAAACACAATTGGCCTCGAGGGCCACCACTGGAAACGCCGGCGCCACCGTCGCCGTGACGTGCTTGGCAGGATCACGTGGTCTCGGTGGCCGCGTCGGCTGCTTGCGGAGCGCTGTCGCGTGCTTTGTAAATGAGTTTCAAGCTCCACCTGCGCTGCGGTCGGTACCAATACGGAGGTTTTCTCACATTTTGAACCCAACCGAACCCATTGTAACAGAAATGGCTGCCTCCGAAAGGGATGAACATGCTGCTCTTACGGCTCGGTGCCATAGTGCCGGACATACGCAACGAAGTCCGGTATAAGCCTGCACCGGTGCCCGTAAGTCAAGAAACTGCGTGAAGAGTGGGTTGTGGTGCTAAGAACAGGCAAGCAGCGATCGGCTACGAGTCATGTGTACAACAAGCAATGCCGCGACGACGATTTTCGCTACTGCGTCGGGCTGTGATGTTGAGTAGCAGAAAGTGCGCACTGCGACGATCGTCCACACGCGCTTCCCGCCGGCTAATGGTGCTTATCTACCGCAGGATGGAAAAGGCGCTGCCTTTTGCATCCTGCAATACCCTCTCAGAACGTTCCTGTGCGACCTCTTGATGGTCGGCCCCGTGCTCAGCGTCTACAATATGGGCTGCAGATACTTGAGTGATTGTTTAGATCCGTTGGATTTAAAAACTCGCAAGGTTCCTTGTGCATTCCCCTCACATGACCGGAAGGCGAAAGCCACCTTCTTCTCCTTCTTGTCAGTCAATGCATTGATTTTCCTCGCCCCGCTCGAAAAAACTTTGTGCTCCTAACGAGGTTTTGCACTGCCTCCGCGATCGGCCCACCGATCATGGAGGCTGTGTAAAGCGACCATGTCGTGTGAACACGTCATCATGTGACATCACGTTATGTGGTGTCATGGCGACGTCATGATGTCTTTGGGCAATCTGTGACGTCATGATGACGACATATGGTGACGTCATCACGTGATGGTGATTTCTTTGCATTAATTGTGCCGACGCCGACGAGGCGGGATGCCGACGGTCAGCCTTCGCTTTTGATGAGACATCGAAGGCTTTCACCTTCATGACCTACACGCGACGTTTGCTGGTGGATGTACATAGGGAGCGAGTCAAATGCTGCGGCTGATGTGCGCTGCATTCATGTTAGCAATAACATTATTTCAGTCAATCGTGCATTCTCCTGACGCAAACGCTATGTGCTAAAATGCCCAAATCTACTTGTGCCACTCTCAAACTGAAGTTGGGCCTATCCGACCCCATGCATTTTTTTGGAGCCTTATTTATTTATGTGGAAAAGATGCCGCGCTGTTGGCGTTAGACTCGGCATACTTCCCTAATTGCTGGGCAACTCGCCAAATAATGATGGGCATAAAAATTTTGCATTTCACTCTTTACCTGTTGTTGTTACCGTGCTTTGCAGCTGCAGGTTGCTGCAATAACTTTTCTTTCTTTCACCGCTATTACAAGTTCAGGTCGGTCCTTGCTGACATCGACGTTTGCAGAACAAGTCCGGCGAACGTCACTGTATTTTCATTCGTTTCCTTGGCGTTGTACGCTACATGGCCTCGTAGACCACTTCTCCTTCCATCAGCAATCTCGAAGTGGTGAAGCTTTGGTCTATGAATTTGTTTATGGCAGAGAGCGGCAAGTTCAGTGGAATGCAAAGGGAACGATAATTAATCGACATATTAAAAAGGCATTCGCATTTTCTCACGCTTTTTGTGACCACCAAACGAAGCAAACACACTGAAATAACAGCAGCAGAGGCAATTGCTCGCTTAGAAGACCGATCTATATGCAGTGCGAGGCATACATACAATTAATTTTGACTGAAAAAAAAAAAGAAAAAAAAGACGTTGAATCGTCGGGACGGGACATCGCAAGTTGCCATAGGCGCACCGAAGTCGTAGTTTTAACAAAAAAAATTTGGAACTGCATGCTCTGATAGCGTCCGCGCAACAATGGTTTTCGTGTACTCACAAATTCTCATTTTGTGGCCTAAAGTTCACGGCACGGCGCCAAAACACGCTCGTAGCGAAAGGGAAATCATCCAGTGCGAACGTATATAAATGCAGACGCTCGTACATGGCAAAAGCTCCGTCGGTCGCCGCGAACCCGTGCGATCACTGCCTCGAGGCTTCTTTCTGTTATGCTCCATTTAGGTATACAGGCGTCTACTCTAACAAAATATTTCACAAAGTTTGCACTCAGCGACTGACTACATTTCACGCTAGAAGCCGGTTCAGGGGTCTCCATCGCGGTGACGGGTCTCCATCGCGGTGAAGCGGGCGCTCCGTTTTCTGCGAAGAGACAGCGACTGTAAACTAGGTTGTGCTTTCTTTTCGTCGAAAATTATTATTTCAACAGTAAAGAACCTATTTCGTTTCGAAAGTACGCACAGAAATGTCCTGGAGCGCTTCCGCGAGGTGTTTTGAGAGCGCCGACAGCAAATCTTATGGGGAGCGAGCGGCGGTATCCTGCCTAGCACGCAATCGAGGCGCGCCCGATAGAGGGCCACTTTGTAACTCCTCGAGGCCAATACCGGTTCAATAAAATCGTACTTTATGAAATAACATTCTAAATACATGTATGTGATAACCAGTAGACATTGTAGACAATCGCTGCGACGTACAACAATGCCTCAACGCTAGACTCACACTGCCCCAAATGCATTGCCCTAAGACAACTCCAAGGAGAAAGAGAGGTTCTTATTCTTCCACGATCGATTATATTGCTGGGCGTGACATGACGTCACTTAGCTAGCCTCATAAAGCCAACCTCCTCCAACACTCATTTCCCTCTCTCTGAGGCCTCTCTGGGCTGGAGCAAGAGCATTCTCACACTGCTTACGGACTATCGTTTGCGCATGCGCAAGGTTGCCCGGATATGGAGATCCGCTTCAATCGAGCTTCCGCGAAAATGTCAGGAAAGTTCGTTCAACGGTGGACTACATGATTTAACAAACTTCGTTGTCCTTTTGCTGTGAAGTTGTATATGGCTAGGGAATTCTGTTTGTACACCGAAAACCCCGTGTATTGCCCTCTAGAAAACATATCAAAACAAAAAAAAAAAAGATTAAAAAAATAAAACTCACTGGGTACCTTATGCATTCGGCCTAAGACGACTCGAAGGCGACAGCCATTTTGTTTTTATTGCGATAGCAATTATATGGACATTCCCGACTTTTGCCGCCGCCGTCATGTTTTGTGTAATGTCCAAATCGACAACATCCCCCCCGCGCATCGTACGTTTTACACTCGGGTAAAAGCGCGCGAGCGGGGGGCGACGAACGCGGCTCAAGCAGAGATAAAGAGAGCCGACCTATCTCCGTTGCACGGAGGCCGCATCCGATAACATCACCGCGCGTGCCAGGCCTGCCATCGATTGCTACTCAAACAGAAAGGAACGCCCCACCCGTCTTCAAAGAGCATGAAAGAACGCAAAGGGAGGGGCGGTGGTGGTGTGGGGGGGGGGGGGGGAGGGGGGGGGGTTGTGTCGCTAGAACAGCAACACTGCAACACTGAACTTTGACTTTAATGGGCGTGGTCGCGATCGCTGGCGCGCGCAGTTTTGGCAGGCATCACAAACGGCTCGTATACCCTTCTACGTGTTGTGCGCTCAACGCGTACAGACAGTGCGAAAAGTGCTTCTCTCCATGGAGCGGCCACTGAGCCTAGATCCGCAAGGCGGCAATACCATCGCCGCGCCATTTTGGAGGTCCGTTCGTACGGCGCCGTTCGTGCTGCACGCACAGTCGCGGCCACTGTTAGAATCAACACGGAGCGGGTGGACCGCGCTCCGCTGAGCGCCACGACGGGCGCCGCGCGATGTATTGCGGCGCAAGCGCAATCAGTTCCAGAGGCAGATTTAGCTGCGCGTCGTCTGCTCAGACGACGCGCAGCTAAATCTGCCTGCGCGCCGTGCTGCATCTAACAGTGGCCGCGACTGTACATCGGCGTGCAAGAGGTGTTCCGGAGGTCTCTTTAGTCATCCAAGTCGCCGTACGGGTCTCGAACACAGCGCGTGCAGAAAGCTTTTAGCGAGTGCGCGGACTTTCAAAATGGCGACCCCGCCGCTAGCGCTTCTCGCGGATGACGTCAAGCCTTACTTCGTATAACAATACAATTTGTTGGTATCGCGCATTCACTACTTCGAGCTTAAGCGAAACTAACAAATTGTATTGTTACACGAAGCAAGGCCAGCAGCTATTTTGGACCCGATCTCGCGTAACTAAACAGAACGCTGGTTAATTGGGAATATGGCCACTCCAGGTGCCGAAGCGGTTTTCGTGTTGTCCGTTCTTTAAACGCGAAGTAAGCGTTGAAAGCACAGCAAGATTACGAGCAGTCTGACCATGCCTCGAGATAGCGCGCGCCAGCGACTGCGCCCTTCGAGCTACGCAGCCTCCCCCCCCCCCCCCCCCCCCTCCAGAACGAAGCGATGAATGCGATTTCCAAAAAATAATTAGAGGGCAAACACACGGCACATTCACACACGCACACACCCAGGCACCAAACACGCACCTGAGTGTGTGGGCGTGTGTGAATGTGCCGTGTGTTTGCCCTCTAATTATTTTTTTGGAAATCAGCAACCAACTAGCCCAACAACGAGTTCTTTTACTATGAATGCGACACCGTGATTTTATAATTTTTTTTTCACCATCAGCTATTGATCCTGGAAAGCGAGGGGGGCGGAGGTGTAACATTGTATCTATTCCTATGGTGTTCCCAGATTTCATTCCGCGATGTCCAGAAATAGACGTGACAAACATTCTGGCGGCACGCGTGCAGTTATTAGTGAAAATTGGTTTAATTACGTGCAGTACGACTCTTCAAACGAGCTATCAGCAGCGTTTCTTGGGACGGACGACGTCCACCGATGAATCGCCGCCACACTTACACGCTACCGATTGGCCGAAAACGTCACGAGCCTCTGCGGAGAGCGTGTTTTGCCGTTGGGCCGATTTGCACAACAGAAGCTGCATCGGCACCGAGCATAGCATCGTGGATTACTTGGGACGCACGCGCGACCAATGTTTATTCAGGCGAATAATTCTTGGTACGTGGTTGCGACTTTGGCCGCCCCGAGAACACGCTGCACATGTATTTACGCGCCGGCGTGGTTATTACTGGTGATATGAGACCCCCCCCCCCAAATCCGAGACTTTGGCGCAGTTTGGCGCAATTTCCGTTGGATATTATCAGGATGGCGCAGTAAATCTGATTTGGCGCACTTTGGCGCAGTTGGCGCAGGAGTGGAATCACTGTGATATTGATCCAGGACAAAGTATCCAGTACAGTGAGCTGAGACCGTACTCCCACCGTGACCATGTTGCGAATGCCGATAAGCCATGACCTGGCAGTTTTGAATATGCAAGTCATACTGATACTTTGCGCAGGGACATCATTTAGCTTCCTGCAGCACGCTGCACCAACTAGCAACAGCCACACAGAGTAAAGTGAAACACCAAGTTTTTCAAGCCAAGCACGTCCACTTGGTAGGTAGCCATACTGCACATGGGTTTATGTACAGCAACTGACATCATTTTAATGCAGCTGCAGCTACTCCACATGCACCAGTACCTCCGAGAACTTTACAGCACCAGTACAATAAAGAAATGCCACTTGGTAAGAAGCATAGGGTCTTCGATTTATTTGTTTGATTCCGAATTTGAATTTCTGCAGCGATCCTATTGACATGCGCAGTGGTGACTTGTACCTTCTTATTCTGCGGGTGCTATCGCATGTTCGTTTTGTGTATTATATTTGCTTTTCGCTCTGCTTCCAGTGCGATGTCACGCATGCGCAATACCATGAATGTATCTGTTAACTCGGTGGATGTGACGACAATAAACGGTTGTTAGTAGCGCCTGTCCCGTGTCTGGTCTTCTTTTTTGCGCTCGTCAGTTTCAGCGCTCATTCTTTCAGTCTTCATGGCTAGCCAAATAGCCCAACAGTCTCTTCTGCTCAAGAAGAAGACAGCGTGGAATATTTTGCTGGCTACGTAGCGCATGCCGTAGTGCACAAAACAGCCTGTGCACGCTCTGCCATTCAAGCATCTTTCTGCGAACGAAAGCAGATCCCGAGCCTGTCGCCCCCCAGTGCTACGTACCGCAAGGGAGAAACCCATTAAAGGTTCCCTTGGATTTACTAGTACAATTGGTACATTCATGTGAGCTTCTATTTCTCGCTAACGAGAAACAGCAGCTTGACTCGAAGCTTTGTTTGGAAAGTTTGAAGAAAGTGGAATGAGAAAAATTTGTGCTGCAGTCACAATGTTACCACTAGCCCATTTTGCCTGCCAAAACATGGGCGCGGCCATACTGAATTGAGGAGCTTCAGATGCGGAAAGCGCCATAACTTCTGATCTAAGCGGCGTAGGAGCATAATTTTGGTACCAGTGTTAGAGTGTACTAGAATGTTTTGAGTGGCGCAACCGAAGCCGGAGCGCCGTGCAAAGCGGTGTCCCTTTTTTGTAGAAAGTAGCGGCAGCGCTGGCGTCGCATGCACTTGAACGCGCGGCCGGCCCGCCGGGCTAGAGGAAAGACGCGGCACACGCGAACAGACGAACGCGCGCGTCTCCGATCTGGTCCCCAGCAGTGTCTTGAAGAAAGTTCGCATGCTCGGACTCTTTTGTTCGCGTCTGCGAATTGTGCCACGTTCAGTAACCTATATGGAAAGAAAAGAGGCGTTTAAATCACTGCTACGCGCCCGGGTCCAAACTGGCTACGCCCGCGCGAATGAAGGCCGCAAAATATCGCTTTTAAAGCTCCAAGCGACGAAGAGCGACGGTTTGTGCGGGAAAAAAGATTTATGCCGACTCGACAAGCCCCTTGATGTGACATTCAGGCCGAGTGCGCCGTGTGTGAGCTCCACTTCGAGCCTCGTTTCATTGAGAGGGAATATGTGCACGTAATCAACGGAACGGCAGTTCGGGTACCAAAGGGAAGGCCGTCGCTTTGACCAGACGCCGTGCCTACAATTTTAATAAAATAGACAACCACCCACTTGTTAGTTTTCCGTTAGTTTTCATTTGTCTAACATAGAAAAACTACACCTTAAAGTTCCCCTTTTTTCGTTCACTCGGAGTTAGATGTTAGATGTTCGACTTAAGCTGCACGCATAGAGCAAAGTTGCTGAAGCGGAAGATAAAGAAGTTTTTGTAGAATTACCAGGCATTTTGAGCTGAGAGTTTACGATCCGGCCCGGCCAAACCAGCGCACGCTACTGATTTACACACAAACGCTTGGAAGGGACTGTATTGCGCGTGACGCTACTGACGCACAGCCGCGCAGGAGCACCTGTCCGGCGCAGAACAGTCATGCTACCGGCGTAACGTAGAACGCATATCTCACTCGCGTGCATAGGTCGGCAAACTCACTCATGAGTCGACTCACTCGGACTCACTCAAACTCAGACCGTGCCATCAGTCTGAGTCTGGGTGAGTAATAATTTGGTGAGTTTGAGTCCGAGTGAGTCGGGTTGAAGCAAATTTTTGTGAGTGTGAGTCCGAAGCGCAAGACATATTTCTTGAGTCTGAGTGAGTTCCACTTTTCTTTTTTGCCGACCTATGCTCGCATGTCACGGCGAAGTCAACAGAGCGCAGCGCGAAGGTGCGTTCTCTTCATTTTGCAGTTGTTTTACAGCCAACTGGCAGCGTCTCGGCAAGACGCGCTTGTCAAAAGTGCGAATTCTATGCAGTTTCCTGCAGTGTCTCGGTAGTCTCGGGACGCTACATCTGCGCGGAGCTGAGCATAATCAACGCTCTGCTAAACGCGTCTCTTCTCGCGCTTCAACACAGCCAGGCACAGCCCTAGAAATTACGCTTTGCGCGTCGTAAAAAAAAAAATAATAATAATAAACAACACCACGCGTTAGATGTAGCCTGCACGTTAAGCAGTTGATTTGCGATGTAGCGTCCGTTTCTACGTTGTTTTTGTTCAATCCCGCCGTTTCCGCAAACGCGCTGGCTAGCAGCTGCCCTCGAAGCCGGGGGGACGCTTTGAAGTGCAATCGACTACAGCGCCGCCGCTATTTTCTACACAAAACGGGCCGCTCCACGGCAGCCGGTTGCGCCACTCAAAACATTCTAGTACACTCTACCAGTGTCACCCGAAAAATAGCTGATAGTGATAGGTAAAAACGCGGAGCTGCTGCTTTAACCGAAAGACCAAAAGCCTCAACCCCCCCCCCCCCCGTGCGACCAGGTTTGAGAACATGCAGTTTGGCTAAACCGTGCACCGATTTTTTGCCAGATGCGGCGCAACTTGGTTTTTTCAACCCAAAACGCTCCTAAAGACCTCCTGCGCCCTGTAAAAGCAAAGGCTTGTGTGGTGTCGCGGCTAGCGGCTCCGACGAAGGTGAAGAACGGGCACGCGGGACAGACGCGGCCGGCGGGGACGCCGGCTTGCCACGACTCGGCAGAGGTGGCGCGGAGCGCCGAAGAAGAAGCACTCGAGACGGATGCTCGTCACACACTACTTCATTTCGCCTCGATGCAGCCTCGCGGCGCGGGACAGAACTGGGGGGGGGGGGCGATCGGACATCTCTGTTCGTTCCGCGCCCGTTCTGCGGGGGTTGCGTCACATAAGTGGGCGGTCCGCAGCTCTCTCTCGCCGAGAACCACCAAGAAAAGGGACCGTATACTTCAACGCGAAGTGATTCTCCGCTTCTAATATATACAATTCTTTACGAAAAATATTACCTTTTTCTAAAGATCAAACACGCTCTCAAGCAGCAAAACGTTGTAGTACTGACATTTCTTTATTGCTAACTTTTCTGACGTGGTCGCTAGGCAGTGTCGCACACGCAAAAAGAAGGGGGGGAAAGTTGTGTGTCGCGCAGAGTTTGAAAAATGTCGAGGCGGAGTGAACCTGGCCCTCGGGTGTCTGCGCGGCAAAAAGAGCTGCTCCTCGCTTTCATGGAGGAGCACCCCCCCAGATGGCGACGCCTTCGTACCCGTTGGACCCCTCGTTCACGAAGGAGGACTGGGAGGAGCTCTGGAGTCAGCTTGTAGCGCTCCTAAACCAAGCCGGC
Organism: Rhipicephalus appendiculatus; assembly: GCA_030522465.1. Classification (NCBI taxonomy): domain Eukaryota; kingdom Metazoa; phylum Arthropoda; class Arachnida; order Ixodida; family Ixodidae; genus Rhipicephalus; species Rhipicephalus appendiculatus. The sequence continues at coordinate 35,875 of JALIZH010017619.1, forward strand.
CCTGCGCATGGGTCTATCGCGCAGTGGCAGGCGTTCTGGCGGAAGGAGCGCTACTAACTAACTAGTAACAACGCCGAGCAGGAGCTCATAAAACTCCGGGAAGAACAGAGGAGAGTGCGAGCACAATTGTACCTCGGTGAACTTGTAGCGCTCCTAAACCCGCCTGCCGTGCGCGTAGGTCTATCGCGCAGTGGCAGGCGTTCTGGCGGAAGGAGCGCTACAACGCCGAGCAGGAGCTCATAAAACTCCGGAAAGAACGAAAGAACAGAGGAGAGTGCGAGCACAATTGTATTTTGGTGAGTTTGTAGCCTCCTAAACCAGGCCTGCCCTGCGCATAGCTCTATCGCGCATTGGCAGGCGTTCTGGCGGAAGGAGCGCTACAACGTCGAGCAGGAGCTCATCAAACTCCGGGAAGAACAGAGGAGAGTGCGAGCACAATTGTATTTCGATGAGCTTGTAGCGCGCTTAAACCAGGCCTGCCCTGCGCATAGGTCTGTCGCGCAGTGACAGGCGTTCTGGCGGAAGGAGCGTTACAACGCCGAGCAGGAGCTCATCAAACTCCGGGAAAAGCAGAGGAGAGTGCGAGCACAATTGTATTTCGGTGAGCTTGTAGCGCTCCTAAACCAGGCCTGCCCTGCGCATACGTCTATCGCGCAGTGGCAGGCGTTCTGGCGGAAGGAGCGCTACAACGCCGAGCAGCAGCTCATAAAACTCCGTGAAGAACAGAGGAGAGTGCGAGCACAATTGTATCTCGGTGAGTCATCTTACACATCCCGTTCGTGCTTCACAGGGGCACTGGAGGCGGCCAACTGTCCAGATACCGCGGTCGCATCTTCCAACTGACTGGGACCTCGAGGGTCGACGGTGCGCGAGGCCCTATATTTCGGCGGTCGGAAGCGGTAAGCACTGCCTTAGAATATCCCTATTCGGTGCTGTGAAATAGTCCGCTCAATTGCTTACATCTATAACGCGCGGTTTGTTTTACTTTTTTCAAACAATTTCGAGTGCATCACTCGGATGCCGCTGTGGTTGAGATGCTAACACGTTGCGCCGTCGAGAACAGTGTGCGAGACAGTCACATATATGGCGATGACGAAAGAACAGCCGCTAACTATATTTCAAAGCTCACTGGAGGATCCGAAGTACCCCAAACCATTTCTCAGACCCTCTAGTCGACTGAGGGGCGTATCCAGTGAATTTGCCTCCCTCCTCTCCCCCAAAGTTGGAGTGACATAGCAATAGCATGCCACTGTTGAAACATCTGTCGAAAAAAATGCAATGGTAATTCTAACATAGGGTGCACTTTCGCCACAATAATCCCCACGAATTGTTTGTGGCTCTCAGTAGCTGCACTCTTTGTCGTTACTGGAGACAAGAATGCGATGTAGCTTTTTTTAACGTATGCTTACAGTTGGTGCCCCCAGAGCAGAGCCTCGAGGCTCGTGCACTGTGTGGGGACTTCCGCCGCCCTCAGCCATTGCCTGCACCGCCGAGGGTCTCAGTCGGGGACATGCCGGGCACGAGCGGCTCGCAGGTGAACTTTCGCACCTTGCACTTCATGTTTCTTATTGTACTCAATGTGTAAATAAAGAAACTTACTATAACAGGCGTTCGTCAGCCCTGCTGTGGCTGCCGCTGTTATGGCCGTAGAGGATGCGGCCCCAGCTCATAAGCTTGACAGATGTTTTTTCTACTGACAGTGTGAGCAGTTTAATAAAAAAATGTCACACTTTCACCGCAAGGGTGAAGCAATGAATGCGATAGCAAAAAATTGTAATGTTATACGAAGTGAGGCTGGCAGCTAACTCTTTTTGGATCCGATCTCACGCAACTCTAGAAAACGCTTGTTTAAGAGAATTCTCTCCGAGTTGAAAGCGCAGCACGTAGAAGGGTACGCCGGCCCGGCCGCCGAGAAGGGGAGATGAGAAGGGGAGATAAAGCGCGCGCCCGCGCCCGCGCTCGTAAAATCGAACGTCGCCCCCCCCCCCCCCCGCCCGCTGTCGGCCGCCGAGAAGGGGAGATAACGCGCGCGCCCCCGCTCGTAAATTCGAAGGTCGCTCGAGGGACCCCCCCCCCCCCCTCGCGTCTTTTCACGCTCACGAACAACGGGCGGGCCCGGTTATATATATACATATACATATACGGCAAATGACGCCGACGGCGAAAACCAGCCGCGAGTGTCCATATAATTGCTATCGCAATAATAATTCATTGTCATGTTACAATGTCAGAGCTTTGAAACACTTGTAACGTGTCTGCTGTGGAGTAAAAATTATTTTTTTTTCAGTACACCAGCGCCAACGACGGCGGCGGCCACCATCGGCGACTTCCCGCTGCATGCTGCATCGCCTGTTAGACCAGCAGGCAAGGTACCTTGAGCAGCAGCGGCAGACCAACACGGTTCATGGATACCAACCTCATTGACAGCAGATCATATTACATGCTCACAGGTGATCCTCATGCGTGCAGGTATATGTTAGTTAAAGGGTAACATGTGGCTATAAAGTTATATACACAAGAGAAATAAATGTCGAAAGCAGTTACGTGAACTTCATTGTTTGCGTAACTGTCCGACGGAATAAGCAGGTGTTCTGCATTGTAGTTATGGTGAAACATAGTAAGTTTACGTTGTAAGACTGTGTAACGTCTCGTGATGGTTCCGTGGTCTTTCATATGCTTCTAAAGCATTATTGAAAATGTGCGATTGTTTAATATACTGTACAAAAAACTAACTCTGTAAGTAAATATTTAACATAGCCATCATGCACATTTTGCACTTGTGTCGCACCTGTTTGCTGCATGTTTATGCATGTTGCAGCAACTGAGATTTCGGACGGAAATTGTGTCGGTAATCTCGTAAAGCCGGGCAAACGGTTGTGTAGCCCTGAAAAGGGCTGTTTGGTTTCTTCTCGTGCAGAGGTGGTTGGAGGTGCGAGATACGTTTGATGAGATGAGCAAGAATGAAATCCGGCACCGTTTTGATCTGTCCAAACGATGTACAATGGTTGTGTGGTGAACCGGCACCGTTCATGGATGCCGTTGGGCCAGTGGATTTTCAACAGAGGAAATTGTTATGCACACTGAAACTCTTCACGAACAGAAGCTTCCAGCGAAGAGTCTGCAGCAAGAAATTCATGGATGATAATGGCAACACATTGCTTGGTTTCCAGCTCCTGGCAGAGCTGCGCGACGTTGGCCTTCGGCCGGCTGCGGTGCTGGAGCTGCTTGCCGACAACACCAGGCGGCAGGGCGAGGCAATGCAGCAGTTCGCCAACGAGGCCAGGCGTCATCGAGCAGCCGCCTAGCGTCAGGCTAGAAGTTTCGATGACGTCGTGCACGAGCTGCAGGGCGTCGGTGCCCTCGTCAGGCCCTCACTGCGGCACTCCAGCAGCGGCCACCTGCGCCATAATGTATATATTTGTATTTGTTTGTTGTGAACCGAAACACGCAGTGATGTCCTGTTGTTTTTCTTTGTCTTATGTGTTCCGTTTTTCCCTACATATCACGAGCTGTGTATTTTTCTTTTGCCCTATGAATTTATTTGTTGACCTTTCATATCACGAGCTGTGTATTTTTTTTCACTCATGTATCCCTTTTTTTTTGTTTTTTTTGCACTTTCATATCAGGAGCCGTGGTATGTTGGTTCGTTTATGTGGCACCCCGCAACCTTTTTTTTTTGTGTGTTATGCTTTTCTTTTATTTTTCTTTTTTTTTCCCGTTCATATCACGAGCTGTAGTATGTTGGTTCGCTTCAGTGGCACCCTGTAATCTTTTTCTGTAAATTTTCTTTTTCTGCATATCACATGCACTGATGTGCTGTTTCATTATACATAGTACAAAGCAGTTGCAATGGTAAATCGTGCCCTGCAATGTCCTTGTGTTTTTTATCTCATCATGCGAGGTTATGCATTCGGCAGTTTTGTAGTAAATCTGTATAGCACAGTGCACTTTCAATGGGAAATCGTGCCTTGGAATGTCGTTGTCTTATTAATCTCATGCAAGGTTATGCATTCAGCAGATTTGTTGTGCATGTATATAGCAGAGCCAAACTGCATTGTGTGTGTTATAGTCTTTTTGACACATCCTAGAGCAACTAAGAGTGTTTGTGGATAGTATAGGTCGCACAACACTCTTGAAATGTTGTAAGAACCAAACATTCATTCTCTTGCTTAGAAGTTTTTACACAACAGGAATAAATAATCAGGGGGAAACATATCAACAATCAACAACTTGCAGATCATTCGGTGGTTCAGCAATGATGGCAACGAATTGCAGAAGAAAATTCAGTGCGGACCTTCACCAACAAAATACGGCGAAATATGATTATGCCGAACACAAAGCTTCATGTTCAATGACCTGAAAAAAAAGAAAAGTTCATAATCAGGAAGAAAGAGACAGAAAAAAAAAAAGAAAACTACACTCTCTCGAGGTCACTTACAAGCAAGTTTACTCTAAGTTAGGAAATTAGCCAAATACCGCTGGGCTGAAGCGAATTCGGCAGACATGAAAGATATGAAAGACATGTTGCTTGAAAGACATGTCTTTCAAGCAACTGCGGTTTATTACTCAAGTATGATAAAAATATACCCAGAATGTTCGCTCCAGTGCGCGCACATCGGTGACCGCGTGCGGAGCCGTCAGTTATTAAGGCCTAGGACCGCTCCACAGGGTCACAGGACGGATGACGGTGTTAGCCTAGATGGACGTGATAGGAGCTGTCATTTTTTTGCCCTACGTTGTGGATGCCGCTTTTCATGCACGCATTACCATTTTAGCATGATGGCACGTCCATCCACATATTGTCTAAAGTTCAATACCTTTTTGTCAGCCTCGGCATAATGATCTTGGAGTGCTCTGCCAGAACCCCGGACCTCAATCTAAGCGAAAACGTACAGGAACTGGTGAAAAAAAATTGGCAAACATCATCGGCTTGCGACAATTCATGCAGACGATCTGTGGAGCGTCTTTGGGGCCCGACTGAAGAATGACCCCAGTCTTGTGGACCAACTCTACGAGTCTTTCCCTGGGAGAATCCAGGCCTTACGTCTGGCGGAGCTTCAACGCGAGAATATTTTGTCTCTGTGCAACCATCTGCAGCCCAAGTGAATAAACTATAGAAGTGCTGCTTCTTGGGTTAGTTGGAATGCCATACACTATTTTTGGAGGCGCGGGAAAAACAAGGACACAGTCAGGCACACATACACCACAAACGATTGAGCTCTAGCAACTGAAGTTTATTTCAGCATTCTGGAACTGGAACCAAGCAATCCCAACAAACCACCCCACCTCCCTTAGATATTCCAAAACTATTCCCAAACAGTCCAAATGTAGAGCTCCCGCATGTACGTTTCTGACACGTTACTGAAACCGCTTCGTTGGATATATACAAACAACTGAAAAATTGCTGAGAACCAAAAAGAGCCGCAGAATGTTCGCGTGGCACGAACTTTCATAAAAACAGCATCAAAACAAAAAAGACCACACTGCTCCCTAGAGCGCCCCAGTGGGACCAAATTACGCGCGCAAAAAAGAAAGAAAAGAAAATAAACGAAACAAAGGAGCGGAGCGAGAACGAATTCCCCCTTTCCTCTGTGCCTCTTTCTCTTCTTTTTTCATTGTTGCCACCATGTTACAAGTCTTTCATAAATTAGCATCTGTCTGAATGCTTTCCATGAGCGCAGATGCCTTTTTAAATTTTTATATTGTTTGCAGCATAACAACGTTTTGTCTTTGTTTTCACAAAATATTGTTTCGCGAACGTTTGCATTCGATGACTTCGTTCCATCTTTACTTGATACAAACCGTGGCGCCCCCATGCGGAGCCATCCCAGTGACGTGCAGCGTTGGATTTCTCCGCCAGCCCTCTCCTGCAGAGCCCGCAGCCGTCTCACTTTTTTATTATTGTTGTAGCACTTCACTTGGACAAAATCAGTAAAATACTGCTGCGGCTTCTTCACTGACTGTACGAAATGCTAAAAAAACTGATCTGAAAAAATGTTACGCTCTTCATAATGCCCGACTGCTGGCGCCGTCTGCTATGACGAGCGCGCTGCTTTTGTAAAAGGTAACGAGCCATTCTGTGTCGAATTGAAGCATCAAATGGGCATGAACGCCTACTTGCGGCAAAGTAACATATTTTTGTTGCAAGAAATACGAGCAACCGTGCTACTTTATTCGTTGTATATTTGCATCGAAAAACGGGCCGCGGTTGACACGACAAGCATGCGCAAATTAACATTCCTGCTTAGCACACATAGCCCTATGAAGCATAGCGCAAGAGGCTTCTCCGCTTTGTGGGAAGCAGCCGAGCATGCTTAGAGCTGGGTTGGACCTTTCTGATACGATTGGAGCCAAACGCAAGAGAGCCATACGCACGCACGTGCCTCATTCAGAGTTGTAGCTATACGTAACATTTCACATGAGCAAAAGCTTCTCTGCTGCACGATGTTAATATGTTTATCTGTTGCCCCCTATTGCGCAAATTTTCTGCGGTTGTCACAAGGTGCACTTTCGATCGCCATCGAGCCACATAGGGATGAAAACTTTTGATGATTCACTCAGTTCTGCAGCCTCTACAAAGGGGTCAATCGCGACCGAAAAATACGGTCCCCACCGGGCTCGAGCACGATAGCAAATGCACCATGTGCCAGACGGCAGTATTACTTTGCGCCTAGCTTGAATGAGCATGCTGCAAGGTGTGGCGTACCGTGCACGATCTAAATGGCAATTTTATGTTTCAGTAAAAATACCAGTGTGCAGCGTTTACAGCTTCATTCATAAGCAGTATGGCATTTCGCGGCAGCTGTTAGACGGTGAATCAGTTTTCGAAGCTGACCACATTCTCGCCTGTAGCTAAAAAAAACAGAGAGAAGAACAAGTGACAGTGGCTATGGGCCCATTCTACAGACGTGTTCTATAAGCAAGGAACGCCTACTTGCGGCAAAACTCACTGCACCCCGTGAGCTGAAGTCGACAGTCGCGGACGGAAACCCGTGTGATCAGGAATACACACGAGGACAACGGCACACGGGGAGGGGGTGGCGCAGAGCGTCGTGGAAGTTACCTCGGTGAGAGAAATAAGTAACTTTCAGCAAAGATTCAAGTGGCACATGCTGGCCGATCACGCAGAAGCAACTGGCCACGAAATAGACTGGAATAGGGTAAAGATAACGGAAAAAGAAAAGAATTCGACTTCTCGCGTTTATCTTGAATCTCTGATAATCCAGACAACGGCGCGCACTCTTAAACGCAATGACGGCAACTTACCACTAGAGCACTGCACGGGCCGGCTTTTTCCGGCCCGGGCCCGGCCCGGCCCGGTGTTTTGAAATACGGCCCGTACCCGGCCCGGGCTCGAAAGGTTTGGGCCCGGCCCGGCCCGACCCGGCCCGGCCCGGCCCATTTCAAAAAAATTATTTTTTGAACATAAACGAGGCGCTGTCCAATCTTCGCTTATAGTGAAGATACCAGCCACGCACAAGATAGTTCCTGGACAGTGTTGTGAGAACTTATGACAGTGTCACGATTTTCACTGGTACTGTGTTTACCATCGGTTAATTACGCCCGTAACACTTTTGCGAAAGAATTGCAGGGGGATATATGAGGAGGCACAGCTGGCTGTCCATGCACGCAGCGCTAACCATGCAATGTTATTATTGCATTTCAAAGAACGACTACAACATACAGCGCCCACATAAAGTGGAAAAACAGCGGACATTTACAGTTGAGCTTACATTAATTGCTGACAAGCTGGGACTATTGAGTAAATAGAGCAGAACATATCCTGCAAACTTGGTTTATTGGGCAATGGAACGAGAGAGAGAAAAAAAGTGCTCTAACTACTCCTAGGTTCGCCAGCTTTTTTCTTTTTCTTTTTTTTCCCTGAATTAAGCTAAGAAGTTATTTCAAAAAATAATCTATCACTAAACATTTTAAGAATATAAACTAATTTAATTACATAACAAGGCACCGCCCGTTTCATGGCCGATCCCCCCATTGTGGGTTGCGCCAGAATAACAAGGATCAACCAACCAACCAACCAGCTGGGTCGCTTGTTCCGACTAAAGGAGGAAGAAAGTACACCTTTTTTGCATAACTTGTCACTCTCCTTAAACTCGCCGTGTCCGAAAACAAATCGTGACGCAGGGGAGTCCAATAGTAAGGTCATATTACGGTTACCTAAAAATCTGTAGCAGGGCCAATTGAATATTTTTATTAATTTCCTTACATAAAATTAAAACGAATAAATCCATCAGTCAATGAAACGACCTTTTATTTCTCCCAAATATATATAAGAGGATGGTGGAGAAAGAGCCGCATAAACCATAGCTTAACTAACCTGAAACGTGCAGCTCGCGAGCAAGTGGCACTTACGAGAACACATACGAATGCCTAGGTGCGTGTGCGTGTAGGCGCGGGATGCCTTCTAGCGCGGCCTTAGTAGAATATTCTTGATCTTTAACGAAGATACGCCGATTCCCCCTCAGACACCCGTAGGGTCCCATACTTTGACTAACTCGATATTACGAAACAAATTTCGAGATTCGTCCCGATTTAACAAACCTTTTTTTTTTTTCGGAAAATGAGATAGAGAATTGATCATTCTTTGTCTATTTTTAGATAACGCCCCAAAAGTTATTGATTGCTAGCAAACGGCAACATCGCGGAACACCTTTGTCCAATTTAAACTACGTGGCCATTGCTAACAAAACGCAAGCAAGCCAAGATCACCGACTTCTTTGCTGGGAAATAAATATGTTGTCACCTGTGGCCCTTATTGTTGAGGTAACTGAGAGAGAAGCAACTTTATTGAGAGAGGCAACTTTATTTTAAGCTAACAATTTTTGTTGCTTCATACACCCTGGAGGTGGCGGTCGTTTCCTAAGGCCGCTATTTCATTTTTCGCGCTTTTACGCTACGCAAATATGATGCCATGGTTGCTTTCCGGGTGCCGCTACACCATATAATCGAATGTACCGAATTAAGTAACCGCGAAATGCCGTCTTCGCTTTAACGAAGTTTTCGATTTAACGAAATAAATCGCGGCTCCCCTCAAATTCGTTAAATCGAGTTTTAACTGTATTTCTGTGTTGCAACAGAAAAGTCACTACAAAGCGCAAGATTAATACGAAAGCGCGCGTGGTAACGTACGGCACCTTAGCACTGCGTCTTACAAAAGAGGCGCTCGGTAAGACAGCTGGTAAAGAAAGCAAAAATGCAAAAAGAAAGAAAAAAGTGTACAAGGCGCGAAACCAATACCCATTCACAGCAATTCAGTCGGACGTATTAAACCGAAAGGAGGAAATTAGTGACCTGACGAAACACGACGACATTCTGTCTACAAACTTAAAATGAGTGTCCTGGACTTTCCTTTCGCACTGTACATCCGTGATAGTAAAGCTTTGCGACTGTAGTAGAGCGAAGAAAGCTTAAAAACTGCTAACTTACCTCAGAGTCAATTTCAGCCCAGTTGAAGAGCCGGTGGTGCCGATGAACAGTGTAATCGACGTCAATAACGCTCGGTGACGCTGAGGTTTTCCTAATGTAACGAGCAGTTCATTTACATATTTGCAGAACTACACTCGGCACCGTGACTCTGGTTATCCACTTGGCCCCTTTTCAAAGGTCGAGCCAGAGAGAGAGTGAGTTGATATTTCTGCAGGAATCACGTGACTCTCGTGAAGCGTGCGTGATTGGCTTCCGTGATGAAGACGCTGCCGTGTGCGTCGTACAGTCGTCAGCAAGCTTAACACGAACGCTCAGCGGGGTGTCCTGAAACAGTTTGATTGACGCTAGCGCCGCGTAGCTTTGGGTTCTGTTGCCGAGATATGTTACCCATACATGCCGACATACTATCCAAGCATACCGAGGTATTATCTCGGCAACAGCGCCAAGCGCATCGCGGCGGGCATCAGCCAAAGTAGTCCAGGTCACGCGTCGGAGCGTTCGTGTTAAGCTTGCTGACGACTGTACATATCACGCGTTCGGCGTTCGGCGCCGCTGCAGCGCCGTGGCTCGCCAACGGAGACGGGCGCCGTGGTAGCTCGGCGCCTACGCCTCCTCTCTCTGTCTATCCTCGGTCTTTTAAAATTCGTTGCGTTTGTTGCGTGTCTCGTAGTTTTGTGTTCGACCGAACATGCGTATCTTCGTAGTCGCGTTGACCGGTCTACAGAGTCACGAAGGCGGAAGCAGGCACGGCGGGCATGCAAGCGTAGATGCATACTCGAAATGTTTCCCATGATGCCGATGGGCACATCTTTTAGCCCCTTCAGGCGCAACGTCCACATATGTGGACGCGACTTGTTTTTGCCAGTTCCTCGGACTAGTGGGAAAGGAAAGGCAAGATACATTGTGCATAGGGATAATTGAACCTTCTGCATAGTCAATGTGTCTTGAATTGACCCCAACGTGCTGCATACGACTGCAGCCGATCACTTTTATGAAGGCACTACGATGTTTGACGGGCCAATGGGCTTGCCACGTTCCAGAACCAACTTCTTAAGTATTATTTTTCTTTGCTCAAAATGAACAGAGCCAAAAACAAACTGCGTGTGCATATTGAGCCTAAGATTACCTTCTTTTTGTGTAAAAATCGTACTTGAGTGGTTGAAGAATAATTAACTACTTAATTATACGCTAATTAACATTAATTAGTCATTTTCTTTCTTGGAATGTAATAACGAGTGCCTTAGAATTATGTTGTGCGAAATCTAGACATTTCCGCACAGTGCATCATAATGCGCGCCTGAAGGGGATATGCACTAATCTGGGCAGTGCACCGTTGCTTCACTCTTGCCGCAGTGCTGCTCAGCTATACCATTTCTTTTGATACACGGTACCCAAGTACGTGTTTCACTCAATATAATGGCGGGAACATATATGAGACAATTTCCAGAAATTATATGTAACATACCGACGGAGGCAGAATGCGCGACGTCTTGAATTGTGCGATTTCAGTGCACGCTAATGCACTTCAGGTGGTCTAAATTACCCGGAGCCTTCCACTGCAGCGTCTCAGATAGCCTGAATAGATTCGGGACGCTAAATGTCCAAAAACAACAAAGCCAAACAGCATTACGCGCCATTGCCGACAGTGTATGAGAGTCGGGCCTGATACGGGCCTGACCCAGGCCCGGCCCGGGCCCGAAGCTCATGGGCCCGAGCCCGGCCCGGGCCCGATCTAACAATTACTTACCCGGCCCGGGCCCGTGCAGTGCCCTACATACCACACGTGTAAGCATCTTGCTACGTCGTATTTTAAAACGTACATCACCGGTCTGTTTGCACATTCATTTTCCGTTGTGCACGAGGCTCCCACGCGCGAACTGAAAAGTTCTGCTTTTATGTGAACATTCTTGGTCGGTGTTCATTTTAAACCTATGGGCTTGATATAACTACAACCACAAAAAAAAATGAGATAGAGAGGTGACTATGGCAAAGCAGGGTAGAGGTAGAGTGTACTAGAACACGGGAGTGCCCGGAACGAGCTTCAAAAAAGTGAAGCCGTAACAGGGTCAATCCGCTGCGGCGCTGCGATCGGTAGTCTGCAATGTGTCGTCGATTTAAGACTTGCGCGCTGCTCCACCAAAGTGGCGCCGAGTGAGAATGTCCGCTTCCCACTCAAAAGACCAGGGTTCGAATCGCAGCTGTAGATGTTGAGTTTTCATTTTTTTTATTTAACTTCTTATAGCTGTATTGTTTTGTCTTATTTCTTAAAATCAGCTGCAATTGTTACGTATTGCCACAGAAAGTAACTGAATTATGTCAAGTAAAAAACAAGATATTTGACGGTGAGCGTATTTATTTGCAGCGCCGCCGCACGGCATTCAACAAATACGTCAAGTATGACCTCCGGGACTTCTCGTATTCGCAAAGATCTCAGAGCCATACTTTACGTCTTTGTTGAATGCCGTGCGGCGGCGCTGCAAATAATTACGTTCACTGTTAAATTTATTGTATTTTACTTCACATTTCAAGTGTCAATGCGTACCAATTGAAGCGAGATTTAAGAAACAAGGGAAAAACAATACAGCTATAAGATGTTACACTAAAGAAAGAAATCTCAACATCTACAGCTGCGATTCGAACCCGGGCCTTTCGAGTGGGGAAGCGGGTATTCTACCTCTGCACCACTTTGGTGGAGCCGCGCGCAACTCTTAAAACGACGACACATTGCAGACTACCGATCGCAGCGCCGCAAGCGGATTGACCCTGTTAGGGCTTCACTTTCTGTACGTTGGTGATGCGGCCGTTCCGAGCACTCCCCTGTTCTAGTACACTCTAGTAGAGGTAAAAGTAAAGTATCACGCCTGCCTCCTTCGTGCACGTAGCGCACTGGCACAGAGCAGAAAGGTACTAGGCCGCCGATAATCTTTACTGCACTTCCGGATTGTGTAGTCTCTAGAAGTTCGCACCTATGAAGTGAGAGCAAAACAATGCTGTTCAAAAGGGAAAACACCACGAAATCGCGGTTAAAAACGACGCACTCAACCGTCCGCTTCCCTTCGCCACAGCGAGGCAAGATCACATGATCCAACCCTGCAGGTCACAGCGATTGCAGCGCCCGCGCCTCCAGTGGTGGGCCTCGCGCCCAATGGCGCAGCCTGCGAGCATAGCGGTTTTAAGGCGAAAGCCTTTAATGTCTCATGCTCACGTCCGTCCGGTGTCCGTCCGTCCGTGCGTCTGTCCGTCCGTCCCGTCCGTTCGTCCATCTGTCCGCCCGTCCGTCCAATCGTCCATCTGTTCGTCCACCCGTCCGATCGTCCATCTGTCCGTCCGTCCGTCCGTCCGTCTGTCTGTCTGTCTGTCCGTCCGTCCGTCCGTCCATGTCCGTCCGTCCCGTCCATCCGAGCTCTGGCACGGAGCCAGGTGACCGCCGGGATGCGCAAACGGACGCCGGTCGCGTCGGACTCTACAGCGCTCGCGCTTTGCTTGCGTAGCGTCTCTGTGCCCAGCGTTTGCAATCATTCTGACCGACGCCGTCTCAATCGACACAGGCGTTCACAATACACTTTCTAATTTACAAAGGGTCCGTCAATTTAAGCGCTGGAACGCTATGGCGTTTGCACGATGCACAAAGCGCGAGAAAATACTAACGCATGCGAACGGAGGAAGATTAGTCTGGCGTCTCGCTGCGACTCGCGGTAAAAAATTGAAAAAGAAAACACGCACACATTCGCTTTGTGTGTTATCCCACTGAGAGTGTAAAAAAAAAAAAAAAAAAGACATGGCATAGTCAGTGCAATGGCCATACGCTTTCGCCGAACACACTTTAGAATGTGCAAAGTGTCCTTCAATTTTTTTTCCTTCAGGCCGTGTGCTTCGTGACCTCGTGTGACGGCTTCCACAGCGCACTCATCATTGCCAAGTTAGGATTTTTTTTTCATCGCTACAAAAGGTACGTACACTCATCTCGAAGAGACGAAGTTGTAATCGAATATCTGTGTTGTGCGTGGAAGTGGTGTAAGTTCAATGGTGCGTGCGAGCGCGAAGTTCTGAGTTCACCGCTGCTGTCCTTGTTTGCTTTTCAACTACGATGTGTCAGAAAGAAAGGCGGGTGCAACGAAAAGCTAACATGGGAGCCCGTTTTATCGGATTCGTGACATATTTCGTTTGTTTTAGAGTGTAGTACCAGAAATGGATAATGTCTTGACTTTGTTTTGGTCCGAAACTATGAAGCTTTT